>JAZHYW010053080.1:0-42603 GCA_037355805.1 Ixodes ricinus | reverse complement strand
CTTTTGGGTATGAAAAATGACCTTATCCAGCCTGTTGTGAGTAATGTATTGAAACAGCGCTCTTTTTATTTTATTTTTTTTTTTACGAAAGGAATTGGGTATGTTGGCGTCACTCACTCAGCTCTAAGCAAAAACGGTCAAGGCTTTCTTTTTCGGAACAGCTGTGCGCGAAATTCCAAAAATTATGCCACTGTAAAAAAAAAAAAAATGTTGAATGGAAAGTGAAAGCAATTAATTACTTTAGAGTAACTTTTCGATTACTTTTTACAATTAAGTAATTGTAATTGTAATCGGTTACTTTTTACAGTGAAGTAATTGTAATTTTAATCGGTTGCTTTTTTCAGTAACGTGTACAAGTCTACTTGTAAGTCATCTCCTGACGAAGCCGAGTCTCTCGGCGAAACTGTCGATTAAACTTCCGCTGTTTGTTGTTTTCCACCGTGAGTTTTTTCACTTCGTTATACATACGCCTTCGGCCCCTTGGCTCCTATGCCACCATGCCCACTATATATATATATATATATATATATATATATATAGTGGCATGTGGATGCCAAGGTGCCGGAATATACGCTAGCTCCCATGTCACCATGCCATATATATATATATATATATATACTATAAATTTTAAGTAAAAATGTAATAGACTGGCAACGCTCGTCTCGGCGTACGGGGAGTCGCCCAATAATGGAAGCTGACCATTAATGAGCACCACATGCCTGGTATCACTGTCAGAAAAATGCGGTGTTCCTCGTAACCCTACATTTGGTGAGCAAAGTGTCAGAGACTTAGTGGATATGTGGCGGCTTACCCTAGTCAATGCTCTGGGAAACACCGCTGTAAGAGAACAGCGACATGGTGCTTCAGAAATCTACAGGGGAACCAATTTGGCGTGTATGGTGTAAGGAGTTCTGCCCGAGCTACGTATACATGGGTCATGGAACATAAAAATCGTAAAAGCACGAGCTAAAAAAAAACAAATACCGACGATGTATTCTGGCAATGATGGGACTGGTAACGTAATAAAAACTCCATGCTGGGCTCCACTTTAGTGGTGAGCGTGACCAGTCATTTGGCAATTTGGCGATAGACAATGCCGGTCCCGTGAATGGCAGCGTAGTAAAATCAACGTGGCACGCTAGGCCCTAGTTAAGCACTAACTTGCGTGACTTGATTTATACGTAAGTGGCAGAGAGACATTGCAGTGACAAAGAAGAAACCTGACGCCTTTAGCTCCGCGTTGGGCGCCAATTTATGACCAAATATGGATTACACAAGGACGGGGAGAGAGACAGTGCATATCGCTGCATCTCTGTCAGCCTCAGACCTCGGTACGAGGCAGCGGTGAAAGGGGGTCCAAATCCCAAATTGAATCGGTGACCGATTGTGCTAGCCCACCGCAGCCCGGAGCACTTAGAGCGAAAGCCCGCCGTGGGACAAAACCGAGGAACCTTAGGTTCAATCCCTACCCCTCTCCGTTTCTATTTGAATGAGCGTCGTGCCGGCCTGTGGTCGTGGATCGCTATCGCATGATGCACGTTGAAGACCCCAAACTGGCTGGCTTACCGCAATGGCTACATTTCCCACGTACTGCGTAAATCAGTGTTGCTACACCTAGAAGGCAGACCGACCGTATACGCCGTCTCAACACGAACGTCTACTTTGATTCGTTTTGGATGTTCACAGACCCTAGTCCGGGCGTCGAGTGCAACTCTACCACACGAACAAAAAAAAGAAAACGACGTTTTGACCCCGCGTTGGGCGCCAATTCGTGACCGACTATCAGTCACGCGAAAACACGCAAAAGAACCAACGTACACACGGCTGCACGTTTGACAGCCCCAACCATGGAGAAGCGACGCGAAGGGGGGCTCAGACCCCAGGCCGATCGCCAGCAGCCCGGAGCCCATCGCGGTTGGAGGTCGTCCCCCGCGGCGTGCCCGTGGCGGCGCCGCAGGATGCGCACTGGGTCAGTGGCACCGGAGAAACGCCGCTGACCCCATTGCCCAGAAATCCGGAACGGCGGCGGCGTCGGCTCCTTGTTTGCCGCCCGGCCGAGGACGTTCACCTGGCATTGAAAACGAGTGCAACGCCCGCCGGGAGGGAAGGAAGGGGCCCTCCGCTGCCGGGGCACAGCGCTGCCGGCGACCACCGACGCTCCCATCCTCCTCCTCGCAGCTTTACCGCTGCGGGCACCGTTAGCCCCAGCGCCAAACTGGGCGACGGGGTTACCCGGTGGCCCGCGCCAATGGGGCCCTTCCAGTGCCATCGCGTGATCCTTCCCTTCCAAGTTGGGTTGTTTTGGAGATGCTGGGGTAACGTGGTGTGTGTCGGGTCGGCGGGACTGGCTGCGAGCGGTCGGTAGCCTTGGCCTCGAGTCGGACGGGGTACGGGGATGGAGCTCGAGGACGGCCTCCTTTGGCGGACACGGCTACGCTGGGCCGTTTTCGCCGGGCGAGCGCCGGGGCGACGCACTGAGGGAAGAAGAAAAGAAAACAAAGAGAGGAACGAAGTAAAAGAGAGGCAGTTGTCTCACGCGTTGCGTTTCGATTTCCCCGAAAGGCGCCGCGTGCGGCCCACGTTACGTTGTTCGGGAAAAATCCAGGGTAAATCCCAATTTGAGCAGCTGCCAGCTCGCACACTGCTTTGCTGCTGCTAATGCGCGTTTTGTGTGTGTGTGTCTATGCAAATCATGCTTCCTGGTTACACCGCGAACGTGCCTGCTATTCGTAACCGTACCCGTGCCTGTGTGACCGCTATTATTGTGCGTGAGTTTGTGTACTTTCGTGTCCGCCCTCTTTGATCTGAACCGTCGTGGTTGTTCGCAGTACGCACGTGACAGATTTTCGATGAGTAATATCACGTGTCTGATTTCGTCAAACGCGAACGAGAGAACGTGTACTTATAGAGCAATGTCTCATTATATGAACGCCTCGTTTCTCTCAAAATTCATACATAATGTGAGTTGTCCATAATAAAAAGAAATATGCGAGTACTTACCCAGTTCGCACGGTTTGTCTATATATCGGGCTATCCATATTCACGGGGTCTATATTTACGACACGTAACTATATAAAATACTGCATGTGTGGATATGGGATTGTATTCCAGCGTGTGCGCCCGCTTACATCACTAGTTCAATGATTGTCCTAATAGGCTCGTATGTGGGATGATTTCCACGTCATACGGCGTGAATATGCCCGCGTGATTGCGTGGCATTTCGGTGCGTGTCTCGTTTGGGTCCGTCGGTGAGTTGTTGCAAGCTTCGAAGTGCCTATCAACTGCAGCGCGAGTGTTCTGAAATCGTTCCGTTTCTGTGTTCCATAAATTTCACTAGATACGCTCGGGAAGTCGTTTGTGAGCGTGCGTTTATACTCGTGCGCTATTTAGTGCACTCCCGCAGGACGGCGTTTAGAAAGAAAATAAGAGCAGCGACGACTGACACACAGAGGTCAACCTAACCGCTTTTACGAGAGGACCGGGGGTCATTGACCTTCGGAGAAGCGCGAATCCAGGTCCAAGTGACGGACTCTTTCTCGTAGATGCAGTCGCGCTGCTCATGTACCATACAAAAGACCCGGCGTGCGCTGCAGATATCATGGCATCTGCAGGCACATCCCGAGCATGTTCGAAGCTTGCTTGCTTCGTACATGCTGCCAACCCCAGGCAGTTTTTGTATCGCCACTGGGAGCTGTCATTTCCAGGGAGGCCCCAGACCGCGTCTGCAAGCTGTATGAGGTATTAGCGGCGTGAACGCGGCTTAACAGTGGCAAATGCCAACAACCCGAATGGGACGAATAACCTGACTACAGTCCCTGGCCCGCCTCCCTATACCTCCTCGATAGCCAGGCCTTGGCGCTTCTACGTCATCTACCGGAGGCCAGGCGCGGGACGCGGATTGGACCCGAGTGCGGCGTCAGCGCTCGGCTGGGACTCGTGTCCTCACTCGGGTCCAATCCGCGCTGACCTCCGATGGGTGACGTAGAACATCGAGGCTATACGGCCTCGTTATCGAGGAGGCGTTTAGCCAACGCGCCGCAACGAGTTAACTGGTGGTTTCGCATGACGTCAGGTCCGTCAGCCGTCGCTTTTCCGTGTATTCGAGGGCGAGTGTACCCGGACTTTTGCGCTAATTCTTCGACGTATATCTGCGCTACTTGTAGATGTACCCCGGGACGTTCCTAATATTAATTTCGTTCGTTTCGTTCGCTTTGTATACTCTCGTTTTATATTGTTGCGTACATTGGTATAGACATTTTCATGTTCTGTCAAAACTCTAGAGTGGTAGGTGCGCAAACAGACGGGATGACCTTTCGTCCGTGCCGCTCTGTCTGACATTGCCGAAAACCAATTCATAAATAAATAAATCGACACGAAGGAATAAGGACCTTTCTCCACTTTCTACCTTTCCCTTAGTAGGAATTTGCAAAAAAACGTATACATAGAGCCCGGGTAAAAGTTGCATCGTTATTTTGCTTGTTAGCTGCGAATACCCGATACAATAATAAATATTTGTAAGAGACAGGATAACTGGACTAGATCGTATGGGTTCATCTTGCCACAGCGCGAATGTTACACGGACGGAGTAAAAAAGTATACGAAACAAGCGCCGACTAACAACTGAGGGTTTATTCTGAATAAACCGCGAAAACCATTAAAAACATACGACTTTCTAATCATGATGGAATGGCGCCTGCGAATCACAGAATTGGGCGCTGTCGATTATACAATTCCATGGGCGATCTTCCCCGATCTAAAAATGCTACCTCCCTGTCCATCAATGCCCAGGAAGCCTGACTCAAACAGGTTGTGCCTTCATGTTTTATTAAGTGAGCCTCTACAAATCACGCGAGCCTTTGGGTCGCTGTGTTTGCACAGCGACCAGCTTTTGTGTGCAGCACGATGGCACTTTCTAGTCAAGGTCTGCATGAGCAGTTACGGCAGTGCAATGCCAAATGTGAGCACGCGGTTCCTGTTAACAAACTACGGTGTTCCCGGAGACGAATGTTGAGATATACTCCCCGTTCGCCCAATGTACACCCTCCCGCACGCGAAGCGTATGTGCACTCTAAGAAATGTCTGCACGTCTACTTAGCCCCAAAACAGTCAAAGAGCCACTCTGCAATCTACGAAATCAGCTCAGCGAATGATGGGGCAGAACATCCGTTTAGACCTAAAAATGAAGTCTGCGCTGTGGCACTACGTAATGCAAAGCGTCATGCTTGCATTGCAAAATGCCACAGCGCATACTTAATTTTGAAGTCTAAACAGATGTTCCGCCTCATCATTCGCTCAGCTGATTTCGTAGATCGCGGAGGTTGGCTCTTCCAGTATCTTGCGGCTAACTAGACCCGCAGGGATTTCTTAGAGTGTGGTATACGATGCCCTTTCTGCATGGTACACGAACTAGATGAAACTCTTCAAAATGGTAGCTTGGGCGTGTTGGTAAGGCATGATGATTGAAGCGTCCCGTGTGACATTCGCGCTGTTTCAAAAATATTAAATATTACTAAAACATTTTCTTCTTTTTTTAGAATACGACAGGTTTTCTTGACTAAACCAAAATGGTGTTCCCATTAGATTTTCTTTTTCTGTAGGCTGTACTGGAACTGCCTACGGACAAGCCTTCTCGGCTTATGTGGCCATTACTTTGTAAAATGTACAAAAGAAATAATAAAATTGTATTTCAACGTGACAATTGACAGAGATCTGTTTTGTTTGGTGGAGGAATAAATAAAAAAGGTGGCCGTCCAACCAATCCCTAAAAGACCTCTTGCAAAATCGAATCGCTCCGATCAGCCCGCGCAAATAATATTTTGGAATACCCATTGACCAATAAGTTTCGGGTTCTATTTGCCGACCTCACTTCATGACACCCCGTCACGACCAAATACAGGGCTTGTATTTGCGAATATGGCACTTTCCTTCAATTTGTGATACGGTAGGTGTTCTGCCTATACGGACATAATGCTTGGGTAGGTTTTTTGGGCTCCTGACTGGCCAGCGTGTGTGCGCAGATAAACACAGGGCTAGCATATGGAAGAAGTATACAGGGCCGGTCATCCTGTTCCATCGTCTTCTTAATGTTCTAGACTTCTAAATGATCCCTGAGTCTGGAGGGTCGTGCTGAACTCCGGAGTTGTAGCCAGGCTCCCAGAAAGGCGTGGGACGTGGCCGGTTCTTCTACTCCTCTGTAAGACAAGTCCTCCTTACAGCCGCTGAAGGTCAGTGTTTCAAGGGGGATCTCACGAAGGTGAATGGGTGCGTTTCAAGCAAGCGCTGACTTTTCTTTCATGCAGTGCTGAGATGCACTACTTCGTCCATGGGGCAAGCGAAACCGATACCGTTCCACTCCTCTTTATGACCAAATAGGTCCTATAATACAACGCTCGCAGTGAGGCGTGCAGAGATTTTTGTAAGTAATCTATTAGGAATTAGGGCTGGGCGTCGATTAAAACTTTTAAACCGATTAACCTCCACCCTTTAATTGATTAATTAATCGATTAATCAGTATCGTTCATTTCAATACATAATATATAAAAAAAGCAAAAAAACAATTTATTGTGTGTGCCTTTGTTCAATATGTGACAAACAGCGCAATATATAATTTGATTTCGAATCAACCTCAATATGCAGTTGAAAACAGTTCTAAGACACTCACACTCACAAATTATTACTTCAGCTGCATGAGGCAAAGAGGTTCGTTGATATTCTCCGGCAAGACCGATGTCCCTCCATTGTTCACAATAGTCTCTGCTGCGCCAAACGGACACTTTAACCGCGTTGAAGCGGCCGAGACACGTGTAACCTTCTGCAATTGTTTGAAGTTCCAAATTCCGTTCCTATAGATTACTTTAGGATAAAATTAACTTAAAGTTTGCCCTTCATAGAGGTCTACTCGGCAACATCTGCGTGGTGAAAGCGTTGAAGTTTGATTACACAAAATTTTACCGACTAACCTGTTCAAAAAAATTAATCGCGAAAAGCATTAATCGATTAATCGGTAAGGAATCCGACGTTTCGAGGACAGTTCGGCCTCTTCTTCAGGAGGGGTGACAGCGATGATCGTTGAGGAAGGAAACAAAAACACTGCCCCTCGACCTCAACGGGCATCGCCAGGAGTCACCCTTGAAGAAGGGGCGAGGAGGCCTCGAAGCGTTGGGTTACTAAATACAGCATGGTTCAACGTCCTCATTTACTTAATTAATAAAATTGTGTCGTACTCTATTATACTCTTGCCACACGTGCACTTGAAGAGTAATTAAAATTAGCATTGGCTGCTGCCTTGCAATCCTGGCTCTGCGCTTTCTTCGCTTTCTTCTCAGCATGTGCTGATTCGCCTATTCCAACTTCGTCCGTGTAAAGGCTCTTACAACGCCGATGCGACAGGGCTCTTCTCACCTTAACAATCATGCCTTCCTTCCACATTCCTACACTTAATGAAAACCTCGGATAACCAAGATGGCCGCCGGAGAATGGCGGCCATCTTTCTGCAGCGGCTCAATAAGCGGTGTCTGCCACGTCCTGGCGCTTCGGTGCGACCCGGATGCAAATCTCCGGCGTGCGCCGGGTTTCGGTTTTCCCGGCCAAAGTGGCGGCCACCCGATCCGTTTATAAATAGTCTCCCTGACGCCCGTCTGATACACTGTACGGCCGCATGGCAGAAAAAGGAAGCATACATGACGTCACGTCCGCCCCGCGCTCTTGGGTAGCGGAACTCCTCACCTCTTCTCTATTGCTCATACCAGGAAGTGGGTAGCAGACAAGAATCTCCTTCCGCTTTCAATTCTTCCGCACCACACACGGTTTTGAACACTCCTCTGCTATGTCGCGAACTTGTTTTCGAACCTCAAGGTTCTGCTTGTTCAACAAACCTTCGAACTTTTAGCGAAATTCGCCGAAGTTCCAAATTATGGACAATTTTGCACCAACTGCTACGCAAACATTTCAAACTTCGGAAAACAAATAAGTTATGCAGTAGTTCATTTTATATTTTATACAATGATTACTAATGTTTACAATGTATATAAAAGAAAGCATATGTACATTTAATGCTTAAGTGTCTTATTGATAAGCAACTATACCTACCAAATATTATATCGCATGCACACAAAAGTCGATCTTTAGTCGAATTTGTCGTGACAAGCTCGGATTAGCTTAATTCCATTGCAGCTGCGAGAAGTGACATCACATCAGTGTACCGCCGACTATTGTTCGCTTTCGGTATCGTCCGCCATGGTTAGCCAAGCGCATCCACCAATCGAAGACTGGTACGGTATGCAATACAACGGTATGGTTAGAGTCACTGAATGTTTCCAGAGTACCGAATTCCATTCAGTCCGCTTGCCGGATGTCAATCCCGCAGAATGGACCTTTTTCACATACCGACGGCACCAGGCGGTGGCTGCACGAACTAAAAATCGAGGAAGGGACCTACCTGTGCTACCAATCGATAATGGGAGCTACGCTACCAGTTTCTTCGTTCTCTGAGCAGCGGGGCGTGCCCAACGCGCCGTCCAAGTGGGGCATCCGTGGCGTCCACTTAAACGTCGTGTTATTCTTTCCGTCCGCTTTCTTTTTTGCGTAACACAATTATATGTATGCTGCAATTACGTTTTCTACTCGCTGATCCACAGCCTCCTTCCGAATTTCCTCGATTTTTCGTGCACTTCCGCCGCTTGGCATCGGGCGCTCGCGCGTGCGCAGAACGCTTCTCGGAAAAGGTCCATTCAGCTCTGATTGGCTGGTTTAGCCCGTGGCGGAAGTTATCAGTCGGCCATCTTGTGGATTGGGCCAAAACTATGGTGCCTGGATTGCGTCTCCGACTGGTGTGTTTAGCGTCTTATCCCGCCCATACATCAAAAAGTGGTCCCGAAGTGGCAACAAATGACGTCACAGAAGCCGGAGTGTCATGCTGTTGAATGTCGCGATCCTGACGGTTGGCCGTAGAAATGCTGGCGAAAAGCACGAGCGAACGCGAGTGTCGCTGTCGTCACGGCGTCCCAGGCGTCCCAACTTCCTGCTGCTGTAGCTTCCGTGGACTGTCACAGTGGAGAGCGACCTGCAGCAGGACAGGCGTCTGCCATAGATACCACAACTGTTGGGACGCCGCCAGGATCGCGACCGGCGACAGCATGACACTTGTATGACGTCATCAGACGGAAATCGAGGGACCACTTTTTTGGCCGCGGTAAACACACCAGTCGGAGACGCGTTCCAGGCACCATAATAAAAAAACCAAAACCGCATTTAAAACGTTTCCGCGTGGGAGCTCTGGGCATCGATGAGTTAGGATCGAACGGGAGGTGCGTTGATTTTCTCTAAATTTTTTTATGTCAAGTAGCCGCAAATCTGGTTCGCCACAAAAGATTGCCGGCTCGCTTACCCGCTCCGATTGCGCTGGTGGTGCGTTTCAAACCGTACGCCTCAGACGCTAGGCCTAAAAGTCCACTTCGATGTGTTTTCGAGGCGAGAGAGAGAGAGAGAGAGACGAAACGGCGTGGAGCATGTCACGCACCACTCGGAACCAAGGAAGGAACTTTAATAAAAACAAACCAGTGTCGCCACAGACCAGGAACGTGGAGTGAAGAGCTCACGCGAGAACGAAGGCTACACCTTGTACGCGCTTCACTTCGATCCGCAGCAGACAACGCCATTTTGGGGATCGCGACTGCTGCGCCGCGACTCGGTTCCGAAGCGAAGCTTGGGAGTTTCGGCATTCTGGGAACATTCAGTGACTCTAGGGATGGTAAGAAAGCCTGGTGACTTATAGGTCTTTAAGACCTATCGAAATAAGTGGGTGAATCTACAGGGACGTGCTAAGTCCAGTTATATTACATAAATCCTTTCAAGAAAAGAAAATAACAAACCGGCCAGAATGCTTTGGGAAAGTATAAATAGAGTGATTAACCCACAAACAAAGAATCGCATTTTAGCGTAAATAAATTTTGGAGAAGCGTGTTATATCTGGTTGTTCTCTATCGATCATTATTATAATCGACGTCACAGATGACTCTGAGGTGGTGGGAAATGAACTCGGTCCTTGTGGTTACATTAAAACGCCATTTTACTAATACCAGCGTTCTAAGTCCGACTGGGGAAAGTATATTTGCAGTGATTAAACCTTTTACAAATTGTCAATTGTCACGATGCTAAAGGCTTTAGGATTAAAGTATATAAGTGTATTCTTGAAATAATTGTTCCAGTATTAACGGATATATTTCATACGTCGCTTTCTGCGTGGTATTAACCGAAAGAAATGCAGGTTGTTGAAGTTGCACTAATATTCAAGGGTAATGATAAAAATGAGTTAAAATGATAGGTACAATTTCATTATTAAAAACTTTATTAAAGGGTTTAAAAAATTAGTTTTAAAATAGTCTCTGATATCTAGAGAAACATTTTGAACTCTCCGACTTTCAACATAGCTTTAGGAAACGGCGCTCAACCAAGTCAGCACTGCTAATCCAAAAGGAATTGTAAAATTATTTGGAGAATAAAGAGCTTATCTTAGAAGTATAAAACGCTACATCACTGAGAAAACTGTGGATTCGGACTCAAACTCTTTGAATCGCATCTGGAATAGCGGACGCAGTTCGTAAGCATAATATATATATATATATATATATATATATATATATATATATATATATATATATATATATATATATATATATATATATATACATATATATATATACAATTCATCAACTATTTTGTGCTACGTTGTCAAAGCTAATTTAGCTTTCACAGTGTTCCAACTCTCGACAAAGCTAGTTGAGCAAGCGCACGCAAATGAACTAAGGCGAAAGAAAAAGAAAGCCACGCGCTATCGCAGTAGTGCGGGACAGCTGCACAGTGGAATCTACGCTAGCCCTGACAATAAAGCAGAAAATAGTTGACGCAGAGTACAGTGGAATCGCGAATGAAATCCCCTGAGGAAGCATGCTCTGACCGTTCTAATGCTGTACCATTAGAACGCTCGGTGTCACGAAAACCCGCCGGTGTCATTTCGTGCGGCTGTTTGTCAGTGCCATGCATGACGTCGCGAGGAGAGTGGGGTCGTGAGGAGGTATTGCGTTTATAGATTAAATGTCCCACCACGGCGGCGGGGAAAAGGGAGAGGGTAACGCGTGCTGACGTCAGCGCTTTGGACCAATACGAGCGTCGCACAGCTGGCGCGGAGCCGCAGACGTACAGACGCCGCGCTGCTTTCGAATGCGGCTCAGTTCAGTTGCCGCTCTGGCGAAGGATGTGGTTCTTTCCATGAGTGATGCGGCTGACCGTATCCAAGAGTGACGACAGAACAAAGCCTAGGCCACGCGTTTATTGAATGAAGTTTGATGGAAATGCTGACGCATTTCCACCAGATGGATCCCATTAATCGTGGAACCATCTTTAAATTAAATATTATTTCTAAATAATTTAAAACAATGAGCATCGAGAAGCTTAAGTTCGTTTCATATGAGGAGAATATCATTAGTTCTATTAAAAGTGAAACATCTTCTTAGATTTAAAGTAAAGCGGCGGAAGTTTTCTCTGAATTTCATTTATGGTCAAACGCTAATGTTTCAACAAAAACACAAATAAAACTGGGTGCAGTTTAGACAACGAAATCGTAAAGTTTCGTTGCCTTTGAATATGCGCCAAGAATCTGAGGGAGAGGAGGAGACGAGAGGTGGGACATCAGAACGCCGAGCTCTGGTTGGATTTAGTGGGTAGACCTAAAGCCTAGCTGCCTTTGCCTCCACTGCAAACGCGTTAAAACGCGGAACGCGGGCGTCTGGCGTTCGGCTCTCGCATATCGAACGCGTTCGACGAGTGCAGTGGAGACAAAGGCAGATAGCCTTAGGTCTACCCACTAATCATGCTCAACCAGAGCTCGGCGTTCTCATGTCCACCGTGCACTCTCGTCTCCTGCCTCCCTCAGTTTGTCGAAAGATTATGTTGAGTTCATTTTTAGCGACTACTAAATATGTGAAAATCCATGCACTCTGAAAAAGCCTGTGCGTCTACTTTCCACACAGACACTCGAGAGCCAATCACCGCAGCTTAGGAGGTAGCTCAGCGAATGACAATGCCGAAACATATGTTTAGACCAAAAAAAAAACGCAGTCTGAGTTGTGACATTAAACAATGCAAGCGTGACGTTTTGCATTGCTTAACAACTGAGACTGCGTGTTTTGGTCTAAACATATATTTCGGCATCGTCATTCGCTGAGCTGCCTCCGTAGGTTGCGGTGATTGGCTCTCCGGGTGTTGTGCGGAAAAGTAGACACACGTGTTTTTTTTGGAGTGTGGCAGTTATTTTACGGAATCTTTTTCTTCGAATGGACACGTAGACCACATTAACCGAAAACTTCGTAAAGCACTTAAAATTATATCTAAAACCTGTTATATATGTTACCTGGAATAATGACTTTGCTTCTATATATATTATTTGGTCTACACACTACGTTTACTGCCATCAAATCTGGGGCAAAACAACAAAGCAAAACTCAGCACATCTGTTTTTAACAGAAAAGTACGTCATATATTCGAGTTCTTTTCTTTTTTGCCTTCGTTGGGAGAACTTTAAGACAAGACGAAGTTTTGACAATCAATCATTTATACTACAACTATCGTTTGATGGCAGTATATATAACTGCTATTAAACAAACTTATTACCTCCTTTGTATTGTCAGGTGTGGTAAGAACCAATCATCCGTGCGTAACTCGACATGGCGAATATAGATTTATTCCAAAACTCGAAGCGCCTCATCGCGGCGTGATGCTGCATTATGCATTGTGGGAATCAGTGAGCAGCAAAATCCATACGCGCTCCACTCCTGGCCTACAGGTTCCCAGAATGCAACCCGCGCGGTGACGGACTTATGGAAGCAGTTGAGACCGGTTATAGCGAAGTCGACGGGGATCAGAAACCACTTCGCTATATCCGCTATTTCGTTACAACCGAATTCGTTATAATCGGTCTCGACATAAGTATATTGGTGCGTTTCCACTCCTGCATCAGGCGGAAAACGAGGGACGAGATTTAGGTCAAGGTAAACACACCATTCGGAGACGCGTTGCAGGCACTCTGCTTCTACATAAAACGGGTGTGTATAACCAGGAATTATCCTAAATGAGCTAGCAGATGAGACGTTTGGTTCGAGTGAAATAAAAAGCCTTGAGGGACATCAAATCAAATCGAATCTTCATTTTTCAGAAAACTGGAGGGATCACCAGACAAAAAGCTGTTAAAAAACAGCTTGACTGGGTCTTGGGATCCCTTTACATTGGTAGCTGCTTTTGACACTCAAAACCACATGTTACATAAAATATGGAGAGAAAAAATCACAGCAAAAACATGTAAATCACAATTCCACTACGCGAAGCTACACACAGTACAAGCGGAGGTCTTTTTTTATTTAAAGTGTACATTTTTATGTTGTTTCCGATATACTTGTTCAATATGCATGGCACATTATAATGTAGTGACTGAAAGTTATAGTTTGTGCGAGATTGAGGAAGCACATATGTCTCTGTATGGCGTGTGTTAACATTACTTTCGTTCATTTTAAGTCCTGAAATAATGTATAAAAAATCTACAAACGCCCCAGATGTAAAACAAATCTCGTAAAGTAAACGGTATTCGTACATGCTCACAACAGGAAGTATACTAAATTTTGATTTTGATCAAACGAAATGCGCAATTCATAATTTGCTGACGTTGTTTCCTCAAATCCCCTCCCGTTAATAAAGAAGGCCCGCGCGTGGAATCTTTCTCGCTGCGCACGATTCAGCCAATGAATGAGAATTGCGGGTGATAGGGAACTGCGAGCATTTGGAATCAAAACAAGAGGCGGGACAGGGTGGCTGAGAGTGATATGGGTCAGGCACGTATCCAGGGGGCGGCCCATGAGGCCCGCCCCCCCCCCCCCCCCAAAAAAAAAAATTTAATTTTGCTGGGATCTTCTTTTTCCCTCCCCCTCATACAACATTTTGTCATGGGCGCCCCCCCCCCCCCCCCGAAACAAAATCCTGGATACGTGCCTGATATGGGTGCTATGTAACCCGGCGCGACTCACACTTTTGGGTCAAAACTTTCGAGGTGCCTTTTCATCGGATGGTTTTCTCCTACCAACGTCCATCGCTGACTCTGGCGTGCTCCTCGAAAAAGTAAACGCGTGGTTCTGGGTCGCAAGAACCGGAATTGCGCTGTAAGAAAAAAATGAACATATGAATGAAGCGTCTCTTTCTAAAGTTTAATATAAAGTTTAATAAATGAGAGCTTCATTTTAGATATAACCTTTAGATACATCTTTTCACCAATTAAAAACTTGGCAAAACATAGCAAAACTATTTGCATTGATCATGGGAAAAGTTCTCTGAGCCTATACACCAAGCCACTGTTTCCAAACAAGCGCGTTTGCCCGCATCAGGTGCGGGCACAGCGTGTGCACAGAAACAGATTCGAGCGAGATGAAGCATCTGCGCATGCGCAGTGCCCACAGCAGCGCCACTGCAGCGACATGGCGTTAGAGAGTCGAGTTCGTGTACAGCCAGAGAAGTCGGCCCTTCAAGCTCACTCTTACGAGTCCATGATTGATCAAAGGCAATATACACGGATGCTGGGAAGGCAAAACGAGCACCGGTGCATGCTGGGCGCGGAAGGGCGAAAGCTAAGTGGATACCGCTTGGCCCAAGCATCCTCGGCTGAGGATGCTGCAAACTTTTGTCGAATCTCGAGGTTCAACTGGTTTCGTGAACCTTCAAACTTCTAGCAAAATTTGAGCAAATTCGGCTCCTCGAACGCTGTTCCCGTCTTCTACAGCACGCTGTCAAAACTGGAAAAAGAAGGCATTTAATACGGCAGTTTGTTTTAGCTTTTAGAGAATAACTATTCCTGTAATTATGATGTAAATGTAAACATAATAAGCTTTTTTTTATCAATGGCGCTAACGTGTGTTGACTTTTAGCAATATATACGATCCACAACATTTCCGCCGTCTTGGTGCTTAAAAATCTTTTTTCTCAGTTTTTTGCAGCTTTATAAAAACACGCAAAAAAACGCTTTTGCGTCCTTTAGAAACGTTAGAAGAGCTACGACAGAGCCAAATGATATGTGGACTGAGGTTCCTGACGCCTTATCTAATGAGCTCATGAAGTCCCATTTTCGAACCATAACCGCCACCAGTTTCTCCCGCCCTGCACTAAGCACCATGATGGCAGGGCCCACGAGAGAATCAGGGAATTGAGCGTCGATACTCTAAGAGTAGCTTATTTGGTGGCTCGAGCCTAGTGTTCCTAGTATTTATTCTATCCCAGTGCACTTTAGTGTAGGCGGATTGCACGCACTCTGCCTACACTTCGGGTAACGAACAAGACGGCGTCTTTTCCGTTTTTTTAGTTCTCCCTGTCTCAGGGTTTCGATTATGTTTCCTAACCAGCTGGCCTCCATACTTTAACCCCTTGTAAAATATATATATATATATATATATATATATATATATATATATATATATATATATATATATATATATATATATATATATATGAAGGAGAAACCAAGCAGGTTTCGAAACGTTGGGCTCCATTTTATTTTTGGTTGGCGTTCCTTCCCCCTCTTCTCATTGTTCTTACCCAACCAGGCAGATTTCTGCCAAATGTTTACTTTCAAATATATATATACATTTCTTCATTAAGGAATACGTCGGGCAAATCTTTTTTGAGTTCATTTATCACTCGAAAACTGTTCTAAGTCAAACAAGAATACGTTCAAAACGTCCTTGATGTACTACTTTAAGCACCAAGTATACTTGAGCTTTTCATAATAGCGTGATTAGCTGACCAGAAGTTATTTAACGTAATTATTTTCCTCTTTCGCCTTCATGCAACGTCACCGACTCTTACGAGAACCACGGCGTTATCACTGCACAGTTGTAGTGCAACTCAGGAATGTTCACTGGTGTCGTGACGACAAAAGATGCCTCCAATATTTCCTTTTCTTCTTCATTTCAACATGGTGTGCCTTATGAAAGAAGTTGTTTAGCTGCTACCAACACGACGCAACACAGAAACATCAACATTTCGAGCCTACTTTTCTCATCGTCCGAAAGAAAGTCTGGTTACACTGCGTGAGTGTAGCCTGCGAACGGCAAGTAAACGAACTCAAACCGAAACCAAAAACAATGATATTTACAGGCAAAATTATCTTCGAAGTCCCATAATACACGGAATGATGGAGTCCATCGATCAAATTCGTTCTGAAGACACTAAACAGTCCTTTCGGAGACGGTGGATAACACGTGGTTGTATAATTTCACCGCTAAATTTAGGAAGAAGTTGACGTCGAATGACCTCACAACATTGCGTGACACCACGACCAGATACCTTCAGACCACGTCACGTGACTTGACGTCACATGACGTCAGGCCACGGGACGCAAACGTTCCCGCTGCATCTAACGGGAAAATTGAAGTCACGGTGTCAAGTCTCGATGACACGTGAAGTTAATTTGCCCGCCAAATTTAGCGGGGAAGGACGGACGAACGGACGGGCCAATTTCTGGCTTGAGGCTTCCGTTAAAAGCATTACGCGCTTTAAAAAAACCGACTCCTGACAATGGTACGTGGGGGGTTACGTGAGGAGGCTCTGGGTAGGCAAGCAGTGTAATGGGTGGCGGCTATCTGTTTTATCTCTGCCCATTCTTACAATGTCGGCTCGGGCCGTTGGGCGCCTTTCGCCTCTGCGCCTTCCCGCCAACTTTCCTGGTCAAAGAACCGGCGCCGCCTCGTTCGCCCCCAGGCGCTTCGTTCCTGTTTGGCGCTCTTCCTTTCCCTCTCGGCCTCTCCTGAAAACCGACAGTACGGCAGAGAAACGCGACGCGCCTGCCTTTATGACATCGCTGCCGTCTGTATAACCATACGGGGCCACCCGCCACTCCTGCACGATGTCGGTGCCGTCGGTGTACGGGGTTTGTTTTTTTTAGTCGCGCCAAATTTTAAAAGGGGGAACTTGCGTTAATAAAATAATAATAATAAAGATATTTATTGCATCTAGGCACAAAGCAAGATGGCGTAACGGGCGCATCAAAGCCAGCATGAGGCTTCCGCGATGCTAGCACTGAACTTAACAGTTTAACTTGGAACCCGAATGCAAACTGAAGCTCAACTATATATAGATGTCCTTAGCATGTCACGGGTGTCTTACGCTACAGTGAGACACACAAACACACACTCACATACACGAATCTGTATGCAAATGCATCGTCAAGCTTGAGAATAGCCACAGTAAAAAAAGGAACAAACCATGAAAGCCTCGTTGACAATGCAAAATTATGCATTGTCAGCTATCAACAATAATGCATAATAGGAAAAGGCGACTATACTAAAAACAACAATAATAATGATAATAATAATCGATCGATGTTTATTTGTGCTGGCACGCTTCAATAAGAAACACACACACATACCTAAGAAAGTTTTTTTTTTAATTGCTAGTGAATAAAAAAAAAGATCAAACAAAAGCACTTAACCGTTGATACGGGGGCATAATGCTAAGAAATTCAACACAAAGCTATTAGAAATCTAAAAAAGACGACAAAAGGTTCAAGCAACCTCATCACGTAATTATTTCGACACCGGGTTTTGAGCAGTTTCTTCACTTTATTCATAGAGGACAAGCCAACTAAGTCATCCGGTAATTTATTTAAAAAAAAAAAAGATCATGGTGGCATATTTTGTGCCATAGTTAGTAATTAATTTGAGCACAAATGTCTCACAATATATCTCAGGTTTCTTTTTTAACCTCCGCTTTTAAGCATGTACCATAATAATTGCGCGTTAATATGACGTACCCATACAGCTTCTGAAGAATCAGTACGCATAAATAATTAATTTTTGTTATTGATTTTTAGATCGTTTGAAAAGGTTCCGTAAGCCCTTTTAGCCCGGTGCGGAGTTAGTGGCAATACTGTAGGTGCTAAGTCAGTGGCAATATGCAGCTTCCACATTTACTCTCGCATACATATTTTCGCCTTGGCAATGACGGTAGTCATTGCCAAGGTGATAACGGCAGAGGTAGTCCCGCCTCTAGCGCGAACTTCCTGCCTTCGACGTCGCTTCGGCGCCTTTTCGTGCACCTCAAGGGGCGCAGCCAAAGCACCACTGAAGGCACGGAGCACGGGCCGGTGGCCGGGCGTTCCAAAGACAGGCCTTGCTTTTCGTGCACTCTGGAGACATTGGTTAGTTAGTTAGCTAATCGACTGAAAAGTTGTAATTACCCCGATCAATGTTCTTTTTCTTTTGCAGCGTCATGTACCTTGTGAATAGAGGCTCCTCATTATGTAGATCTAACCGTGACGTAAAATTTTTATTAAAAAAGATTCGTTGTTTCGTTTTGAACTTTCTGTACCATGCAGGATGACATTTCTCCCCGGCTACAATATTTTTAATCATACGTTCTACCTCACGGTTGGACTATGTTGTGGTCGTGCGTCAATTCTCCACTTCTATTATGCCCTCCAAGAACTAAAAAAATAAAAGATATTTGAAGTTTTTAGGTAATGGGTTAACGAGTGAAACAAAGTTCACCTCTTTTCTAGTGGCTTCCATTGCCCCAACTTAGCCGTAAAGCTAAAAGTAACCTAGAACAAATTTCCCTCCTTTTTTTAATTTCACTCAGCTCAGATTCACAAGATCAGGTCTGGGCCGCCCGGCTAGCCGAAGAAGCCGCCGAGGTCCAGGAGATCTCGGCCGTCTTCTAGGACGGCGGTGGATGAGACGGCTGCACTTGTCACCCCACTGACAGTGCTGGGACAACAAAGTTTTATTCTTCTTCTTCGTCCCCTTAAAAATAAACATTCTGCAACTCCAGCTCTTCGCGCGGCTTCGAAAATGATGCCACAGGCAAGTGCAAGGACATGGACGACGAGCGCTCCCTGCGTGTCTGTAGCGAGAAAAGTGCAGTTCATTTAAATGCGATGGAGCGAAGCCGGCGTTGTCTGTAGCAGCGAAAAACGACATCTAAATTGGCTGAGCGAAACGGCACTTCGATTCCGATTGGCTGAGCGGAACGGCACCTAAAGTTTCATTGGCCAAAATCACAGCAACGCAGATGCTTCGTCACGGAAGCTGACGGGGTGCTTAAGGTCAAAGCGGACGCGCTTTGACCTTGAGCACAAAGAAAACACAAAGAAGAGCACACCAACGCAGATGCATCGTCACGGAACCCGTGGAGCCGGCGGGGGTGCCGCGCCTGCGCAGTGAGGGAGCGTGATGTCACCGCCAGAGCGCCGTCTGAGAAAGGAACACGTGGCACGATGCTTGTAGGAATGCGCTGTGTGTAGGAATGCTTTCGCCTACACACAGCGCATTCCTACAAGCTGTTGACTTTCTATTAACTTTATGTTGATTTTTTCTGCTGACTTCCTGTTGACAGTGTCATCAGAATGACTAGACACGTTCTGTTTACTTCGTGTCGAAAGTTTTCAGTTGACTCTCTGTAGCCAGTTTCAATAAAACATTCTGCGAACATGCGATCATATCTTTATCTTAAAGGTGCCCTGAGTAGGTTTCCGAGATCGCCCAAATATGGCGATAACTCGCTCTGTTGGCTCTAAGCATCTTAAAAAATCCCTAAATCATGACGATACGCGGCCGCTTTTTCTCGCTAATCATTCAAATTGGAGCTTAGGTCGTTCTGACGTTCTCCCTGCGTTCACGTCTCCTTCCTTTCTCTCTCAGTTTCTAGGCGCATAGTAGCGGAATTGTCATACAGGTGATTTACACGACAGAAAGCTGGGACGCCAAAACTAAAGCGACAACAAACGAGGGAAATGAAAAGAGAACAGTGTAGACTACGTGAATACGTTATGAGAGCAGAGTTGCGTTTCCAGCGGAAATGAATCGGCCACATGAGGTCATTATGGCACATGACATTCCTAGCGCTCAAGACATGGGAACGGGGGCTCGTAGCCAATTGCTTGCGGGCCGTATGCGGCCCGCAGGCCGCGCGTTTGAGACCCTGGTCTATACTCTTTACTAAACGTAGGAACTCGGTTCAGACTGCTTCGCTACGCTTCAGGACGCCAGAGGAAATACCTTCAATAGGTAACAAGGCCATACTGGTAGATTTGCTGCGTCCCTTACGGCAAGCAAGCGCGTGGCAGAGACCATGGCTGCGTCATCGCTTTGCTGAAACTCGTGCCCTCGTGTCGTTCTGAAAACAAGTTCCAGCCGATCGCTGAAGCAGCCCTCGTGCCCAATCTCTGCCCTGCGCTGGCCTCCAATAGACCATTTGCTGTCTTACCCAAGCATCAAGGAGAATGCAGGGATTGGTGTTCCACGCGCCACACGCGCACGCCTTTCCTGTATAAAAGATTCGAAGTAAATAACCAAAAGAAAGCATTGACGAACGCGCGTGCAAGATGCCATTTGTTTTAGGTTTTTGCTTTGGAGAAGTTACTACTGCTGAGGCCAGCACGTGCGGCGCGTGGAACACCAATCCCTGCATTCTCCTTTGATGCTTGGGTAAGACAGCAAAGGGTCTATAGGGGACGTTGAAGATCCAGCACTGCGACCTCATTATCTAGGAAGTTTTTGTGACTTCTGATAAGAGCTGAGAACGGCACTGCAGAAATGGCAATCAGTGAAAAGATGAAGGAACAGAATAGTAAGCTGCTCATTTGTCGCTGGTTCCATTGAACCGAATCCAACTGACTGATAAAGAGGGACTTCCACTTTCTGAAAAAGATTGTGTGTAGCGTTAAACGACTATTTTTCGTCTGCGTTCACAGTAAAAAATGCCTGACGTCCCTATATTACCAGCATTCTTGTGCGAGTCTATGGATCCTGTTGATATCTCAAGTGCTGGAATAGCGAAGCTCCTTGATAACTTGAAACTCACATCCCCTGGAGGACCTGACGACATCACCCCCGAAATTCTGCACTATGCCAAAGCAATTTCTAGTTAATTTCTCTGCCTAATATTCTCACAGTCACTATCGAAGGAATGCCTACCATCCGACTAAAAATTGGGTAAGGTGGTTCCGGTCTTCAAGAACGGTGATCGCTCTTCAGCCTCGAATTGCCGCCCTATATCACTAACATGCCTGGCCTCTAAACGTTTCGAGAATATTATCTATTCAAATGTTGTATCACACCTTGAGAGAAATAATTTATTTTAGAACCAGCAACATGGTTTTCGTAAGGGACTTTCTTGTGAGACTCAGCTCGTAGAATTCACCAACGAGTTTTGCAGTAGTGTTGGATTCAACAACCAAACCGATGCCTTATTTTTGGACTTTTCGAAGGCCTTTGATCGCGTTCCCCACTGTCGCCTGCTTGCTAAACTTTCATGTCTTAAAATCAACCCTCTCGTGCTGTCCTGGATCCGTGATTTTCTTTCCTCTCGCACTCAGTTCCCTACAGTTAACAGTTGCTAATCCATCCACGCAGAGGTTACCTCTGGAGTCCCCCAAGGAGTCAGTTCTTGGTACCCTACTTATCTTATTTTTAATATTAACCTCCCACTCCCAGTCAAAATTTCCTAAAACATCCGCCTCTTCGCCGATGACTGCGTGTTATACCGTAAAATAGATTCGTTGCAAGACCATCTCCAACTCCAAAGTGACCTGGAAAAGGTCCACGCATGGTGTACTAGGTAGTTAATGACATTAAGCATATAAACATTGTAAGTTAGTCCAGTTCTCACGGGAACGACAACTATCTCAGTTCTCATACAAATTGAGAAAAAAACTTAGTACAGGATGCCCCATCTTATAAACACCTCAGCGTGACCCTAACAAACAATCTTACCAGGAACGTTCACACCGAGCTTATCTCTGCTGAAGCGTCTCGTTGCTTCGACTACATAAGACGTAGCCTAAAATCCCCCCCCCCCGGTTCGTGTGTAAAATGACATATGAGACGAACATTTGACCCAAATTGGAATATGCTGCGGCCATTTAAAGCCCTTACCAAATTTACTTATCAAACCATATCGAAGCAGTCCAGAATCGCGCTGCTAGTTTTATTTTAAGGAAATACAATTGGTCAACTAGTGTATCCGCCCTCGAGAATGAACTGAACCTTCCTTTACTAAACGTCCGCCGCAAGATAGCGCGCCTTTGTCTCTTTCACTAGATTTCCACTACCTCCTGCGCTTCGAGACTCTCTCCTCGTTCGCCCCAGGCGATCCTCTTCGCGGCTAAATCACCCCTGTCACGTTTCCCGCATCTCAAGCAGCACAACCTATATTAATTCTTTCCCCCTACTATAGTAGACTGGAATGATCTCCCCTCACATATTGTAACCAAGGCGGATCTCGACCGTTTTTCGCACCGCCCTTTGCTATCACCTATGTTAATTCTTATTGTTGCGTTTTACTTGTCTCGTGCTTACTGGTTGTGCCATGTACTGTAATTCCCCCCCCCCCGTCCCTTGTCACTGTGCTCCGTATGTACCCAAGGTATAGTTTGTGTAATTGCTTTCCGTCCGTGGCGTTGGCCGCGTTATCCTCCAACACCTCATGTATTCACTTCTGATGTTGTTACTGTGTTATGCTCTCGTGTATTGTACCCCCCCCCCCCCCTTATGTAATGCCCTCAAACGAGGGTCCTTAAGCGAATTTGAATAAATTCGCTCTCCAAGGGCCTTCGTTTTTCGCAGCCGTCGGCAGAGAAGCGCCGCGGACCTCGCTGATCTCTCAGGCTCCCGAAGGAAACACACAGTGTTGCTGTCGTCGTTCACGAAAGCAGCGACGTCCGCCAACAAAAGCGAAAATGAGGACTTCGTGACCTCGGAGACGGAAACCCCCAGTGTCTGGCGTCGCGTTCAAGTTGTCACCAGAGACCCTCGAGTTGCCTCTGCCGAATAAAACATTCAAAAAGCAAGACGAACAAAAGAAACATAAAAAAGCGTAAAAAAAAGAGTAAGAAGAAAGAAGGTGTAAGGGGAAGCCATGTAGGGTGTCCTTCAAAACAATGTACAGTGTTTGTTCCACCGCAAAAATAAACTACCCGTCGCATAACGCTCATTCTCCGCCCAACGGTTTTCTCTAGAGTTCCAAACCAGATGCCAAAGTTTCGGCCCGAACCGATATCTCATACAAAAGTTACGAGTGATTTTCTGAAAATTTCCATGGGAAAGTGGCGGCCGACGAGGCTCTCGTATATATGGAGCTCTATGGCGCCAGAAACCGAAAACGGGCGAAAATGGGCCCCATTTTCCTATTGAAATTTTCAGAAAATCACTCATAACTTTTGAGATAATAATACATCGGTTCGGGCTGATACTTTGGCATCTGGTTCAGACCTCTAGCGCTACCCTTGGGCTAAGAATGAGCGTTCCGCGATGCATAGTTTATTTTTGCAGTGAGCAAAACCCTGTAAATATTTTTGGGGGACACCCTGTACTCGACAAAAGCCTTTATGATGCTTTCCTCTGTGACAGCGTGGAATCACCGCTATATGCCGTTAGCATATCTTTGTGTTTTCGCGAGCCCCATTGTCGCTTCGTTCCACGAGCGGTCGCAGCACACGTGCGTCGCATGCATAAACGGTGGCGATGTTTGTCATTCCGTGGTTTGCCCCTTCGTGCGCTCGCTCGTTTGCTTGTTGGTTGCTGTGTTATTGTATGAAGGCCAGAGAGGCGGCAGCATTCGATACAACTGGTCGTAATTTTCTTTCTACAGACGCGTATTGCGCATGTTTTGTTTAGTCTCTTTTGTGCATCGGGTTTCTTTCCGGCTATGATCGTCTAATGCCGTCTCTCCACAAGGCGAACAATTTCAAGGGATACTGCAATGAAATGTCGGCGCTCATTTTTTGGTCTATATGTATTCAGAGGAGCACTATCCACATCGGACACACCAATATCTTGTTAAAAAAGTCACGAAAAAGAATTTTAAAACGAATTAAATGATTAGCAAAGAGCACCTGGTGCATGTCGCTAACGCCTCGTTTGTAATGCTCGTCTAGGAACCTTGACAGCTAGTGACGGAGATTGTCTCGCCTCCGGCCACGACGAGAGAATAGGGGAAGGAAGAACTCCCCTCTTCCCGAGAATCCCCTTTGTGTGTCGCAGAAGTCGCTATTGTCCCCCTACAAGATTATAGAAGATTAACCCGTCACTCAAAATTCGTACAAAAGCAGCCGCTTCGGTGGCTGGAACGACTAGGCCATCCACTCGACGTCAGCCTCGCCGTAGCTTTGCTCGTCCCGAGACGACCTACGTCACGATTGCGTTGGATGTCACGTGGTCTCCGCTGGGCCTTCTCCGAGCGCTTGCCAGAGTGGGCCGTTTATAACGAAAACTACAGCCATCAGGCTCAAAATACAAACGTGCGATTGTCATTTACGAATATTGTGGATCATATTCAACCTATTTTTGAACACGACGGGAATATTTCAAATTTCGTTGAAGTATCCCTTTAAATCTTCGCCACTCGACAAAAAGTGCAGGTTTCACTACATGAGCGGTCTTCAGCAAGAGCGTTTGTCCGCCGCAGATGTAGTCTTTGCCACCTGTCCGCCGCAACGAGAGAAATGTTGGCGTACTTGAACTGATCGGCAACTGTGTTACCTTAATGTTTGTTTGGTGACACTGGGTCACAGCGGTTCCCGTTTCTCATATGGACGGTTTGTATACAGTTTTGAGAAAGACGCATATTCAAGCTCATTATAAAAGAAAAATTTGTCTCGATCATTTTTGTAAACACTAGCAGCACCAGATTTGTCGTGCGCCCGTTATGCGTGCGTTATGGTTAGTTATGCTTAGATGCGGGGAGATTTGGGTCGTTTTGGATGCGCTGAACACACGACACACTCCATGTGCTTGCCGAGAGTTCATCCGGATGGTCGAGACAAGATTAGTTTTATACAGGAGTGGAAGCTTGAGGAGCATACTTTAATGAGGACTTCCGCATGGGTTCTGCAAATAGTTTACTAAGGCATAGATCTTACGCCGCTCAAAATCCAATGACCCTGGCACCGAAAGCTTTTTTTTAGTTGAACGGCTGGACGCGCACAGCCTCGGCAGAGCCGTGTATAGAGAAAGTTTGGTCAAAGGGAGGAGTGGGCAGAGCCAGGGCGTGCACCAGACGCAGATAGAGGGCTTAGCATGTTCTCGTGGCCAAACCAGAAGCTGAAAGAAATCCCCCAGATATGGTAGCGAGAAGCAGTTTTAACAAGAGCGTAAGGGTTAAATGTAGTAACTCTTCATGGTTGAAAATATGGTGCACGTGATGTTTCAATTATGATCATGCAAAAAGATGTCAGAGACGAATGAGCCGTTCGAACTCTGTTATACCCGGACAGAGTGCTGACCGCTCGGACGGCAGATTCCCAGCCCTTGGCGCCTGGCGTACGGATTATGTCGATCGTTCCACTATAGTCGCGCTATTCAACCATGATTTTTGGATGGCAGTGATTGAAACATCACGTGCACCATATTTTCAGTCAGCGAGAGTTATACCGACCCACTTTATTAATTTCGTTTCTCGCGATCATCGCCAGGGTATTATTTCAGGCTTCTGGTCGACCAGATTCAAATTTGTGAAGACGCCCTAGAACACGCCCAGCCCGCTTCCGGCCAGTGGCGCCTCCTCATTTCCTCCCATAGTATACTTCCCAATGAATGGATAAACTCTGAGCCTCGGGGTTTTCCCCTTGAATTCGGAGGGGCGGTTGCTGCCATCTATCGTCGTCTAAACCCGCCGAGGAAGCGGAGACAGCCGTCTCTACCGTCTTGACGAATCCAGTATCTCGGTGCGTCGGCTGCAGCCCTCTCGCTCGGCGGAGCGCGGTGCGCAAGCTTTTTTATCGGACAGGGCGTTTCCAAACTGTTCGGGAGTATTTGGCATCGAAGGAGCACTGTCTAAAAGCAGGCACGTAGCCAGGATTTTGTTTCGAGGGGGGTTCGCTTATGACAAAATGCTGTATGAGGGGGAGGGGGGAGAGGAGGTCCCAGCAAAATGGAAGATTTCGGGGGGGGGGGGCGGGCTGGATACGTGCCTGGTCTAAAGCAAATGAGCAAAGTGGAATGCATTATCCTATACTCCGTTTCACCTTATGTTGTACCGCAGACAAGGCTAGAAGCGCGAGCTCATAGCGTTGGGAGCTACTCTTAAAGCACGAGAGCTTGTGCCGCCGAGATGTGCCCTAGAGCAAAGAGCTCGCGCTTGTAGCCTTTCCTGCGGTACATCATAAGGTGAAACAGAGTATAGTAAAGTATTTGGGTTCTGCTATTTCCGAAGATACGTGTGGCGCCTCGAGTCCTTGAGCTCTTGGATCGCGGGGGCTCCCCTTGTGGTAACTAAAGTAATCACTAAGGGAAGGGGTTTATCGCACCCGCTAATATATCCATTCGCTGCCATGCTAAGTCGTGACGTCATACGCCTGCTGCCCAATCCGTTTGTGCGTTATGATAACGAATGAGAGCTACGCTTTGTCATTCGGGAGCCAGCTGCTTGCAGCGACGGTCGTCCGTTCACGCAGGATCATGTGAATCATACTTGGTCCCTCTCTTGGCGCTCTTTCTCAGCTCGTCTCGCGGCGCCGAGCAAAAACGTCGGGTTGCAGATGACACGGTTCGATTCCCATTGAGTCGCTTGGTAAATCTGGCTTGTTCCAATGAACTACGCCTAATTATGAGTACGTAAGAGTAAGAATGCCTTATCTTTAGATGCTTATATATTGCCTACTATGGAGTGTGTATTCAATACCTTGCCTTGGCTTGAGTGTAAGCTTCTTCTTTACACTCAAGCGTGAAACTTTTCGCATAAAGTCCAGCCATTAAACACATTCTGCGTATAAATTATAATAAGCAGTTTTGTCCGCGCGCACTGCACCTTCATTACGAAGTGTGTTTGACTGTTATTGCTTGAACCGTTTAGTGAACACCGTTTCCTGGACAGATGTGGCATTCCTGTTCCTTTTAACTGAAATC
Organism: Ixodes ricinus; assembly: GCA_037355805.1. Taxonomy (NCBI): domain Eukaryota; kingdom Metazoa; phylum Arthropoda; class Arachnida; order Ixodida; family Ixodidae; genus Ixodes; species Ixodes ricinus. Next base: position 15,673 of record JAZHYW010053080.1, on the reverse strand, counting down.
TTAACATTGATATTTGCTTTCGGCTTCATAAAGTGAGCACCGTGAAGCGAGCGATATGAAGTGCACCCCAGAATGCCAACGGGTGTCTGTGATTGATCCTCAGCGTGACATGTTGCGTGAATTGTTTGCAGACGTGAACCATACGAGAATCTGTTTGCCAAGATTATTCGTGATGACGACGCAGGCCGGTGCGATTGTAGGGATCAAGCTGTTTTATGTTGCATATTGGGCAGCAAATAAATATAAAAATGTCATCAGTATGTTGTTCTTTCCCTTGAAGCAGACACGTACACGTTACTGAAAGAGAGTAACTACATACCGTTGCTCATTACTCACTTGAAAAGTAAATAAGTAATTTACTCGCTACAGCGATTCAAAACGAACGCCTTACATCAGCTTGAAGCAAAGCAACTTGTTCTGTGTATGTTTATACAGCCGGAAGTAAGTCTGCCTCAGTGGGCGTCTCTGTACTCAGCTGTAGATGAGCAATATAGCCAGTGCGGTGCAACCGCTAACCTGGGGTCTTTAATGTGCACCACGCAGCACACGACCACACGCCGGTACGATGCTCATCCAGATCGAAACGGGCAGGGTGAGATTGAACCCAGAATTCCTGGGTTCTGCAGCGCGAGCTTTCGCTCTACATGCTCTGGAGCTGGTAGCCCACTCAGCCACCGATCCCCCTCAGCTTGAAAGCAACGCGTTATTTCCTCGTTTCTCAGAATCGGCCGTTTTTATGAAGGAGTAGCCACTTCCAATATTTGTCGAAGCACAATCTTTGCGTTTGAACTCGTTTATTCGAGGAAAACTGTGACTACATTGACATTCATTGTGTATTCTTATGGTTTGTCTAGTGTATTCTCGTCGGAAAATTTACAGGGTCGTGAGCTGGGCTGAGAAACTAATCTCAGAGCTTGTGTCGTATAAGTCTCCGCTCCACAAGTAACTAAATACAGTTACTCGTTGCGCTCATTGCAAAAAGAAAAGTAGCAAAACCACCCCTACTCTTTCGCTCTCTCAAACATATCTGGGTCGTTATACTTCTAAGTTACTGAAATATGTAACGGGGTTACAAGTACCGCGTGTTACTATGGTGACGAGTTACGTACAAGCCTGCCTTGAAGCCAACGCGCAAGTTATCCAAGCACTCCGAGAGGACAATCTGAATAAATCTTGATCTCGATGATAAGACACCTAAATTACAATCCCTGTGGGTGTAAAAAAACGTCACTACAGATCAGCAAGCGATGGTGGAGTCTCTCAAGAACAACGGTCGCGAGCATCTCTGAAGCGTGGGAGAAATCGAATTCACGCTCCTAATTTCGTCTTTGTTAATACTTGAATATAAAATGAGAAAGCAATGCCAACCAGGAACAATGTGAACCTATAGGGTCCGGTCCGATGTCATGTACACCTGGCTTTTTAGCCTGCGTGAATAAGCTTACGCATCGCAGAAAGCTGTAGCCTTCAAGGAGAACGTGGCGCTATCGGTAGCGTGATAAGATGCGAAAGTTTGAGCAGATTAAGCCACCTTGATCAAAATATCCAAAAGCAAAAACAAAAAGGTATCTATGATCCTACATCCACCTAAGCCTTCAACTCCGCATTCTGTCAAACCTTAATTCGGAATTGTGACCGGCTGCACCCTTCATTTCGGTGACAAACTGGCAACGAAATACGTTCTGTTTTCTTTCATGCTGAGAATTTTTTTTTCACATAGTCTTCGTTAATATACACGTCAGTTCATTGAGATTTTTTTTACCTTTTGCTCCAGGTAACGTCACGTGCTCACAGTTTTGCATTTTATCATCACCCATAGCGTCACATTCTAACAATGTTTGAACTTTCAAGTAGCGATAGTTCATATATGCCATAAAATCCGTCACCATTCACGATCGGAACCTGTACATTCGTATTGTTACATTCATCCTGTTTGATACTCGTAACGCACTCAATTAACATCGTTAGCGAGATAGTGAACAGGTTTGGCGGACAGTCCACGATGGGCAGACTATAAGTAAGGAAAACCACTTTATCTAGCTCAACCCTGAAGTTAATAATTTACATAATTGAACTAAAAAATGAGAAATTTCCGGGAAAAAAGGAACTTTAATAATTATTTTGACTTTGTAAGAACTTGCCACGATAACTCCGCTTTAATGTTTGTTGATTCCAGGCACGTACCCAGGGGAGGCATGGGGCCCCCCCCCCCCCCCCCCCCCCCACCAAAAAAAAAAAAGCTTCCCATTTTGTTTGGACATTCTCTCTCCCCCCCCCCCCCCTGATGCAGCATTGTCATGGGCGGAACGCCCCCCCCCCCTCCAAACTGTGTCCGCTACCTGCCTGGTTGATACCAACTATTTAATCACTGTATGTTGCGTCATTTCACACCAACTCATTCACATCATCAAACGTGTCGCATTTATTGTTGGTTCTATAGTGTATTTATTTTCGTATTTATTAGTTTGTTACGATTATATTCACTGGTCAACCGTAGTATTTAATATTTTGTTGATCGTTTTATTTCCTTCGCATCTTGTGATATATATAGACCGACAAACTGTTTACCGACAAGCCCGCGTTTTCCCACACCAGGTGTGGGCACTGCGCGAAACGCCCAAATCCAGATACGCGTGTGGTGAAGCTTTCCGCGCATGCGCCTTGGCGACAACAGCGCCACCGCAAGAGAGGAGTTAGACGTCAGAGCCGCGTGCTGGTCTATAACAGGGGTGGCCAACCTGCGGCTCGCGAGCCGCATGCGGCTCTCGCGTGTTAAAGTGCGGCTCGCGGCTTCCTCCCTTCCACCCTTCCTTCCCCCACGTCCCTGCCGGTCACACGAGCACTTCCCAAAAAAGAGAAATAGAACGCGTTGTTAAATGCAAGACAGGTTGCGGTTCGGTAGTCTTGTGCTAATGCTACCTTATGTAGAGTTGGACTGCTTTTGAACTCCGGATAGATTGGGAGTAGTTCAAGTTTCAGGTTTAGTAATCTAAACAAAAAGACCCCCCCCCCCCCCGCCCCCCGCGGCACTTGGCACTTTAGTGGGTTTCTTTGCGGCTCTTAGGCCGGGTCAGCTTGGCCACCGCCTGGTCTATAAGGAGACGCGTTCAATCGAATCTCATTTGCATCGTGCGTCGTGATTGTTGTTGGTACTTCCGATTTGTTTATTTCTTTCTCCTTTGCTCGTGCAGTCTGCAAAGTAGCGTTCACCCATTGCCTCGGCCACCGATCAGACGGCTGGCAATATTTGTCGAGTAAAAAAGAAGCTCGAGCGTCGAAAAGCGAGCCCCTTTCGCGCTGTTTTCTAACGCCTTTCGGTACATTTAAAAACCCGAAGAAAGACGAAGAAGAAGAAAGAGGCGGCAGCCCTAGCGGCGGGTCACGGAATGCACGAAAATGGGAGTCAAAACGGAAAACGGGCGCCGAGGGGGAGGAACGGCGCTTGCAAGAAAGCGCGTCCGCGAACAAGAAGGAAAATCGGCCGGTTTCCTCTCCGCTTTCTTTCAAACTCGGACTGGGGCAGACCGTTACTACAGCGTCCGTTCTCAAGGCCAAGGGAAGCGGGAGTCCCAAAGAAATCTTGCCACACTTCTCCGTTTAAAAAAAAAAAAAAAAAAGAGATTTATCGCTTATACGCGGCCAAAATGGTTCGTAAACTTACAGGTTGCTTCTGCATGCTGTTCGACCCACTTATATATATATATATATATATATATATATATATATATATATATATATATATATATATATATATATATATATATATATATATATATATATATATATATATATATATATATATATATATATATCAGTTACCTAATAAATTAAGTGCAATTAAACTTTTTCACGAAGGTGTCCTTATACGGTGCATTCATCATATTCGAATTTGGTGAGTGTACGTTTCTAAAAAATAATGCGCGAAAAAAAAACTTTTTTCTATTCTGGGGAAGGGAAAGGGGGAACTCTTGAGTCGAAGGTGCCACTCACATACGGCACCACTAGGGTACAGACTCTCGATATCTTCTTAGAAGTGACCACTTAAAGCCGCCTCTGACACTGCTAGTGCATCCTACAACAGACTGTCTGCATACACAGTCATTTTTCTTCCCCGCATGACGCCGCTACTGGCTCGTGCAACCAGTCCGCAGGCATCTCCCATGGCTGCATGTGGTGCGAAGCAACCATGCTTACATCATGCGGTTCGGGCGCGTACGCTACATAAATTTCTCATCATGCGTGCAGCCAACACCATACACTTCTTTAAAAATATGTACTTGCTGTGGGACTCCGGTTTAAAGCAGATCCAGCTGATTCGAGGGGTTGCGGTACGATATGCGAGAAGCGAGAAATAAACCGGACGACTTATTATTTGTTTTTATCCCGTCGCGCAGAAAATATCGAGTTTTCTTTATTTCATTCATTTTACGAGCATTTACAGTGGCAACATTGGAGTATCATAAATGAGCCACCTAAAAACACCTTCGTAAAATGGTTCCATTGCACTCCGTTCATAAACCTATTTATTGAACTTTCTTTTACATTTAGATAGCGCTTGAGTATTCCCGGTATCAATCGTTCGTATAAATACGGTGCCCGTAGTAAGGTGCTTTTAACACCTCTGTCTCACCCACGCATTCAGGGTGGTCCTCGAAGTAACAACGAGTCGCGTCGCGGGAGCCGGCTTGCCGCGCTGTCCGATGTCGCGATCCCGGCTGTTGGTCGTAGAAATGGCGGCGAACGAGGCGAACGGACGCGAAGGGTCGCTGCCGTCGCGGCATTCCATCTCGCTTTGGTTTCCGTCGCGTGCGTCTGGCTGCAATGCGATCAACTACACACAATGGTCGTTTTCCACCTCCGCTCGTCTCTGCCACCGCCACGATGGCGGCAGGCAACACCGTGAAATATGCTTGCGACGTCATCCGTCCTGGAAATCGATAGAGCACTTCTTGAGAACGCGGTGAACGCGACGGTCGGAGACGCCATCCAGGTACCCTGGTAGAAGCGAGCCGTACGGGGCTTATTTTATACCCACGGCCATAAATTCCGACCGAGTTGAAGCTGTAAATAAATTGACGACCTCCCAGTGTAAAGGGAGTCTCGAAATGCGAGGCGGGGCCTAATACGTTCGTGCTTGTCGCGTCGCGATTCGGCCTTCTTATCGGCGAATGCCTCGACCTTATTCATCGCGGAGCAATGGGCACGTGCCCGGGACTCACTACGCCCAACGTTTCTTAACCTGTCGGTGACTCACGAAAGAGGCTTATTTAAAACTCACTCGGAACGCGCCAGTAAACCGCAAAAAAGAGATGTATAAGAACGAGAATATATAGGGTATCTCGCTGAACGCCATATTTGAGGGCGATGCCTAGGGCGCAGCGCTCGAAGCGAGCCTCGCATTAACAGGCTGCTAATACCTTCGATCTCGAGGGTGCAGAATGCATGTTGCGAAAGAACTCTGGAAACTCGTCGCTTCCGCAACAATCGCTTGGCGGTCGCGCACGCAAAGCGAGTGGCCGCCAGTGATACAAGCGTTCCACCAGTGTATAAAAATGCGCAGCCTGCAGCGTGAGATCCCCACGGCCCACCACGGGCATGTTCGTCGCTTCCGAAAGCCGAGCAAATCACGCGCCATACGCACGAACCCTGAAAAGGGCGCCGGTCGGAATGCGCCTTGTTTTTTGGGGGGGGAGAGGTCTACATACCGGTAACGAGACGAAGGATGATTTGCTGTCGGATGAATCGCGCAACGTCAGCACGTTGAGGCTTATTTGCGGCGAGCGAAGAAGCTCTCGCTCGCGTCCGTCTCGCAGGCGTACGCCTACGGTTACTGAAAGGGACGCCGGACGGGACTGAGACATCATCTGGTCGCTCCGGCAGCAACTGTAATTACGCTATCTGGTCGGTGAGAACGCAGAAACACGAGGTATGTAGCGGGTCACGCCAGACGCGTTTTTAAACTCTCACTTGTCTATTGGCTGGTGTCAGACGGCGTTCTAAAGTTCTCACTCAGCTCCTTTAAAAATCGGCCAATCAGCTCGGCATGAGTGCGCACGTGCTCTGTGGCGCGTGCACGTGCTCTATGGCGTGCGCTGGTTCCGCCAATTTTATAAAGGGAGCTTAGTGAAGTATGATATTTAAAACGCCGTCTGACAGGGTATAAATAACCTGGACACATTGTAATGACCGCCGTGATTTTTTTTTTTCGCAGGCAAGCAGTGATTGTTTAAGCAACTAGAAACGAATGTACGCACAAGCCGACTTCGAAACGAGCTTTCGTTCGGTGATTCTTTCCGCGCATGCGCACGGATTCACCCCGCGATGCATTTGGGCGTCACGGATGACGTCACGAGTGAGAGAACCAGTCGAAACAGGATGGGCTGCGCTGTTAGAACTATAGCGACGATTACGATGCGGCTGCCTGGAGATCTTACCCAACGAGTACGCCGGAGCTTCAAAAAATGCCCAGTACCAGCGTACAGCCTCAACTGCCGCAGCCTCGACGCGCTCACTCGCACGATTTCTCAATACCGAACATATCGTAATCATGTATTTCGTTGTCCTTCTTGGTTGGGAGATCTACTGTACATATACAGTCAATCCGAGATTATTGTGGTGGTGTCGGTCACTTACTGTGTTGATTGGCTCTTTTGAGTAACGCAGTAAATGTCGCCGGCTACCCGGTGGTGCGATGACGACAAACAGTTGCCCACACCGTATTGGTTTTCGTAGCTGCACTCTACGGAGACTGCATCCCGACTCGTTCCCAGAGGCGCCTCGGTCGTAATTTGAAGTCACGCGAGGCACCGAAGAAAGTTGCTGGCTGTTAAGTAGACAAAGTACCGGTGTCTCGTTCATAAATGAAAGTAATGGTGGCTGCGACAGCGTCTGTCACTACTTCAGCGGATCCTGATTGGCTGGTTATTGGTGGACTCTAGGCCAGTGACGTCTACTATCGCCCATAGAAGCGATAACGTCAAAAACAAAGCCGTCCACACTATCGTGCTTCAGCCGCCAGTGAACGAGGCCGCGTCACGACTGCACCAGGACACGCTCCTTGATGTTAGTTCTGACGTCACGCGCAATCCCCACGAAGAAGAGAGCGTCGCTGGCTTGCTGGACAGACGTTTACTGCGCAGCTTTCAACGCGGCGAAGCTCTACGACCGTTGGCACATATCCATCCCAGTCCGCGAATGGCGGCGCGCGCCACCGACGCCGGGAGTGGCGCAGTGAGAAACAGCGGACAACCGGAGGAAATTCAAAGAAGAGCGAGCCAGCGGACCCGGGTCAGGCGAGCGGCCGCTGCCAAGCTCGCTGCCGCTACCTGCAGGCCGTCCGAGAAGAAACCGAGCTCTGCGGATCGGCTCGTGGCGGTGACGCCGCCGCTGCCGGCGTAGCAGGGAAGGGGGTCGTTGTACCTCCAAGGTGAAGGCCATCCGGGTCCGGGGTGGGGCGCTCGCCGCTCGGCTGCTCCACTCGGCCGGCTTTCCGGAACGGACGCGCCGCGCTGCCCGGACGCTCGGACGGTCGCCGAACAACGGGGATCCCCTCAGGCGGAGGCCCGAGCACCCCGGCGACGTCCTGCGGCCGCTCAGGCCCCTGGCCCGAGTCCCCTGGACCGGACGTCTCGGCCGCCCGCCCGATGGAACGCGGACGAGTCGTCGACGCCGCGTCGCCGAAGACGTCGAGGCGGTCGCTGTGGCGGCGGTCCTGCGTCTCGGGTTCAGGGAACGGGGCCTTGGACACCGGTTCGGGTCCTGGTTCGGATTGCGGCGGCCGTCTGTCGGGATCCTGGTTGGAACAACGGGGAAGCAGTCGTCGAGGCGCCGATACCGGCTCTGGTTTTCGTGACTGCTGATGCTCTGGGTGCGACTCCGGCCGCGTTTCCGGCTGCGGATCGGCTTGAGCATTCGGTTGAAGGCCTGGCTGAAGCTTTAGTTGAGGCATCGACTGATCGGTCGGCTCCGAGGCTCCGGTTGATGACTTGAAAGGGGTGGGTGTTCAAGCATATTGAGGTCCTAAATGTAGCTCTGCATGAGGTTCCAAGAGCGGCTCAAGCAGTAGCTCTGATTTAACACCTGGTTGAACATATAATTGGAGTTCTGTTGAGTTTGGCCTAGACGCTCCTTTGCTGGGCCCTTGAGGTATTGGCTGAGGACTTGAAAGGGGTAGCCGTTGAGTATTAATTGAGGCTCTGAATGTGGCTCTGAAAGAGGTTCTGTAAATGGTTCAGCTGTAGATCTGATTCAGCATCTGGTTGGAACACGTGGATTGGATTTTGAATGAATCACTGGCTTGATTGTTCGTTTCTTGGTTACGCTGCACCTTGAGCGGGTGTTCGTTAAAGTATTAATCGAGGCTCTAAATGCTCTAGTGAGGTTCTGGTCTGCAATGCTTGAACGGATGGTTGAACAGATGAGTGAATATGTGGTTGAGGCACTAGCTTGATCGGCTGACTTTGGGGCATTGGTTCAGAGCTTGGATGGGGTGGCCTTTCAGAAATTAAGTGAAGCCTGGAATGTCGCTCTGCGGGAGGCTCTGGGTGATGCCTGATGTACCTCCGTACGTGGCTCTGGTTGGGGTGGCCGTCGCTGGACACACTGGCTGAAGCGCTTGAGGAGGGGGTGGAGGAGGCTGTTATGCGCTAGTCTGTCTTGCCAGCGGTTTCGGTTTCGACCCTAAATGTTGCTTTAACTCTAACTCTGAACTTGATTCTAGCTGGGTGCACAAGAGGAAGTCCAAACGTGCCCCCAGCTGCAACACTGGTGGCGGAACTGGCAGGGATGTTCGTCTTTGGGGCATAGATTGGTGCACTGCATGAGGCAGCGGTTCGAGCACTGAATAAGTTTGTTGTTGGAGCACACCGGCAGAGTCCTGGAGGCGCCTCCGGTAGGGAATCTGAAAAGAGTATTCGCGGGGGCCCTGAGAAACCGCTGTCTTGGTTCTTTGTAATATGCAGTCAATGGCTGCATGGAAGGTGGCCGAGGAACTATTTGCTGTGGCTGCAACGATGTTTGAAACTCTGGCTCCGATGACCGTCTTTCGGGCACATGCCGACTGCCCGTAATGAGTGCAGACATACGGGCAATGACACTCCTTGAGACGCTAAATAGATCTGCTCTGAATACTGCTGGTGGCCTTCAGTGACTGTGAGGTCGTTGACGTACCGACTGAGGACAGCAGTTCAGGCAGAAGCTGGGATTGTGTCTCTGCGTCTGGCTGCGGTGGGGATCGGGACCGTGACTGCAATCGTAAAGGTTCTTTTCTGAGACACCATTGCCGACTGCGACACTAGTTCAGCCTCCGACAGAGGTGCTGTTCAGACCCCTGCTCACACGCCGACGCAGGCGGTCGTACTCCGCCGTAGATGAAGTGGTCGCTGACGCACGCGTTGTGGAAGGAAGAAGTTGCATGGAAGCAACACCATTGTTCCATGAAGCTACTTGCTGACACTGTCGTCGGGACCCTGTACGAGGTAGTGACGTGTTCGGTCACGCACCCGGACAGCCGCTGGTCAGTTTAAGCACTACCTGTAGCTCGGGCCGAAGCACTGATTCGGACAGTTGACGGTGTTGCCCCGTGGACGGTGGCTGCTGAGGCGGTCGCTGACGTGGCCTGAGCAGCCTGCAAGGTGCGTGGCACCAAAAGGGGGAATTTGATGCAATTAAAGCGATTTGCACAACAAAAGTATATATATATATATATATATGCGCCGAGACAGGGAAGGAGAGAGAAACGAGAGGGGGACATGAGAACGCGCCGAGCTTCCGGATTCTGGTGGCACGGCGAGTAGACCTAAAGTTAGCTGGCTCGTTCCCCCAGTACACTTGTCGAACGCATTCGAATGCAAGAGCCCACGCCTGACGCCGGCATTCTAACGCGCCTGACGAGAGCAGGGAAGGCAAGGCTGCCTCTATCTCCACGTACTCGTTGAACAAATTGAATGCGAAAACCAAACGTCGGACGCCACTGTTCCGTGTTCCACGCGTTCGACGAGTGCATGGAGGGAGCTAGCGTAGGTCTAGCCACTAATCGTTCTGGGCTATTGGGGTTCTGGTGCCCCCCCGCGCTCTCGTGTCTTGCTTCTCAATATCCCGGCGCATTTACCCGGTTATGCCACTAATCACTGTTGTAACGTGTCATGAGCACTCACAACATTGTTCATGTTGTTCTGCCTATGATCAATCCCATGCCTTTTGTGACGTAATACTATTCAACTTTAAGTTCAACCGAGGGAGCAATTAATGCGATGATGAAGAAAACTCATGGCACTCGCCATGAAGATAGTGACGAATGGCGCCGCTTCCGGCGCGTTGCGAGTCTCCACCCAAAATATTCCAGCCAGGAGGTACCCAGAAGTTAAGTGGTGGATTTTAAGTAATCAATTGGCTAGTTATTACATTTATTCGAGAGGCGAACATCCGCCACTTTCCTTTTAAAAATTGTTACCCCCCCTTTTTTTCCCTATTGACCGTTGGTGAGAGCACATTCATTAAAAATATGTTTACAGCAAAAATATTGCTCTTGTGCCGAGATGTCTACCGCGGCCTTCACAATGTAATACTCAATCAATTGATTATTTATTTCAAAAGCTCCAAGACACGAAATGCTTCAGTAAACAAAATACATATCGTGCTTTAAAACGTTTAATCTCCGTCTGATAGTCGCACTACCTCCCGAGAGGCGGCGTTTATAGTGGAGTTATGTCTAGGTTGTTGCACACGCTGTACTACACTTGAATGCAATAAGACTCGATGAAAGAAAAAAAAACTGACAAAATTGTCATACACAGAATACGTTTTTGGATCGGTAAATCTGGGTGCAATCGTTCAGACTCATTCCATGACGTCCCACGAGACGGGCATTTTTTTGTCGCTGTAATCAAATGATCGCTTACGCCAGCAAATGTGTGCGAGTTGCCACTCTCCGTCGTAGCTTTCGCGTGTCGCGTTCGCGTCTCGCTGGTGTGTTTAGTTTTCGCGATCAGCCCTTGCGATTCGCTTTTGCGTCTTTGCACTTTTACCAAGTCACTTCCGCCAAAAATTCACCGTGTTGAAAACGTCGTTACGAGTGTACTCCGAAGGGAACCAAGGCGGTTCTGTATTTGAAAAAAACCCTTAAATTGTTTTCATTAGACCTCCAAAACCACGAATATCATCAATTTTTTTTTCTTAATTTATTGCACGAAGGCTACAATTATTTTCAAAGCACCGCTGAAGCTCCCTCCTTCCCGAGGCGTCACGTCATACCCAGAAGTTTTCGGAATCTCCGCCCTCGCGCATCTTCAGCGCCTATCAAAGCTATGCACGAGCACTATTTTGAAAAATAAAAAAAATGACGTCACGACTAAGTTAGTGCGGGGAATATAGCTGACGTTACGGATAGCGAATATATTGATCGCGATGTTTTACCCAAATCCGTTTGATTTGGGTAAAACGTCACGACTGGTCGGAGGTTTTTTCGTGTTTTCTCACATTTAGGTACATCTTCGGCGAAAGCGAACGTGATGTTCAGATTCACGGGATAAGAAAATACTCCCAGAATTCACCTCCAACTCACTTTTAGAGCGCAGCTCTTAGGCGCTCTTTTGCGGTTTTGCGTGTCGGCGGCCCGCGCGCGTCATGCGACCGGAGGAGGAGGAGGAGGAGGAGGGTACGGAGGAGGAGGCTGCGCAGGAGGAAGAGGACGCGGAAGAGGAGTAGACTGCAGAAATCAAAATACCTCAGGAGTTGCGCCTCTAATTTCGCATTACAGAGATTTGTAAACGTCTGTCACTTCCTTAAAGGGCGGTGCAACGATTTTATGATTAAAAGAATTGGCATCTCGTAATTTTTACGTTGTTTATCGTGTCCCGGAGGATAAGAAAAAAAGTCACAGCATATCCACGTGGTGAATGATGATGAGTGGGCGAAGCTCCGGAGTGAATCGTCGGTAAACCAGCGATTCTTCCGTTAATTCGCCCACTCATCGCCATGTAAAGACGTGAGAAACACTGTGTGTGTGTATACAAACCACAATCTATCACACACACCACAGCTATGGCCGAACGAAACGTCTAGAAAGTCTCGCTTAAACCGCGCGTCGGCACCTTCGGGCTGAGCTCGCCTGATGCGTTTTGCAGACGCCTCACGAGCTCTCGCTGCATCGGGGTCTGCCTGCCGATACGCGCGCTTTCTGCCGCTTCCCGTTCCCTGACGTTCTGCAGATCCTCTTGGCGCCGCTGCCGTGCCGCTTCGGCTTCCCGCTCTCGTACGGCCGGATCTTGGCGACGCTGCCGTGCCGCTTCGGCTTCCCACTCTCGTACGGCCGGATCTTGGCGGCGTCGCCGAGCAGACTGACGACGCGATTCGGCTTCCCGCTCTCGCACGGCCGGATCTTGGCGGCGTCGACGCGCAGCCTGACGACATGCTTCGGCCTCTCGCTCTCGCACGGCTGGATTCTGTCTGCGAGCGCGCGCTGCCGCCGCCTTGCGCGCTCTCCGCTCCGCAGCCTTGTCTACTGCCTCCATCCAGCTAAACTACGAGCAGCGCCAAGAGCGAGTGCCTTTTAAGCGCCATCTGTCATCTCTACATAAAGTTAATTCCGGAACACGCCATCTCTTGAGCCATTCATAAACTAAACCTCGAAGTGGCTACATACCCACAAAGGAGGGACAGACCCACGCCTTAAGGAGCTTCGCCCCTAAAACACCTCCTTTATTAAAAATGTCACGATTCCGCTGCATAATCGCAAAGCAAAAGTCGAGCTTTTTCCTCACCTGCAGCCCCAAGTGGCAGCCAAAGGAACTACGGCGAAAAGATTACGTGACCTCGCTCGGCTCTAGCCGTAGCATAACGCCCGCTAATGTCAGCGGAAAGAGGGAGAGTAGCGTTCCCGAGATAGCACACGGGAACTCCACGGCACTCCGAATGACGTCACTGGGAGTGCGACCAGGTGGCCCCGAAGACTGGGAGTGAGTTGAGGGGTGCCCGAAATGCCAATATTTATCTTTTTTTTTACGCGACAACCAGGACACGCAGGCGAAATCGGTTTTCGGTTCTTTACTTCAGAAAGGCCAGAGGGCAACTTCCACAAATCTTGACCGAAGTCCGGAAATCTGCTGCACCCCCCTCAAAGAACCTCTTCAGCTCCCCTTTAATTTGTCCCGCTTAGCCTGGGTAGGGTTCTTCAATCTTTAATATATATAACACTTCGGCGCCTTGTGAGCTTCGAGTGTGAACTCGTCGCACCGCAGGTGCCCGAAGCACGTGTACCGAAAATCTCGCGCTGCCGACCCCGAGAGCCACGTGCCGGCTTGTTAGAAGATCTTACCCACTGCGCCACTGCACAATGGCGTAACAACCGACATTGCGGAACGCGTACCGCGAGCGGGTAGCTCGACTGCTTCTGCTGCACGAGGCAGCTCGTGCAGCCGAGGTACAATCGAATGCAAGGGTACAGTGTACCAGAATACGGGTATAGTGTTGGGACCGAGCGGCTCGTGTGAGGCGTGTGGTGTAGATCGCGACAGGTGTCGACACCCCGAGGCATCGCCAGTTGGGCTAGTATGTTGGTGGTCGCGCACTGCGTGCACGCGGCACGTGCGGATTGCAGCGATTCTCTGCTGCCCTGTCGACTGCAGCGCCATGATTGTTCTCTACACGCGCAGCCACACAAGCCCACTGTCGAGTCGCGCTGGTCCAAACACTACCCCGTATCTCTAGTATACACTGTAGCGGGAAGCTTCTGTCCGCCATTGCGCAGAGATTTCACAGCTTCCCAACAAAGGGCAGACTTTCGAAAGCGGTCCATTGCCGCCCATGCCTGTTTCGATCTAAATGAGCATCTACCGGTGTGCGGTCATGTATCCCCGTGACGCACGTTTAAGCCCGAGCTAGCTGTGGCACTGCGGTCGCCCCACCTCAAAGGCCAGACCGACCTTACGCTGTGTATCAACACGAGCGTCAATTTCGGTTTGGTTTGGTGCATCCAGTTGGTGTTCTCGGTGCTTGGTCCAAGCTGCAAATGCGTACCGTAGACGCCGCACTCTGCGGCGGCAGGCGGCAACGGGATGACTCCAAGTCCACGTCGTCCCTCTGACGTCCTGGACCCCTGGCGAAGAGCAGACGCAGCGGGCCCAAGGAGTCCGGTCTGATCCTAGGGTCCGCCGGAGCTCGGCACTGGCCTCGGAGTCCGCCGTCGGTCTCCCGAGACTGCCCCAGGGCGCAGCCAGGAACTGACGGGCTTCGTTGACCAGGTTCTGGAGCCTCTCGTCTCGGTCCCCGCCGAGCCTCGCCGGGCAGGACCCGATCGTCGGGGTTCCAGCCCAGCCGGACCAGGTCGCTGCGTCGGTCACAAGACTCCTTTAGAGCGCAGCTCTTAGGCGCCCGTTTCCGTGTTCCGCAGCGTTGACGTTGGCGCAACCGCGCTAGATTTAGCGGGGAAATTGACGTCACGGGACTTCAAAGCCAATTGAATTCCCCGCTACGTGAAAGCCTCAACACCAATCCAATTCCCCGCTATGTTTAGGGGAAAATTCAGTTTATCAGCTAGATTTAGCGGGACAATTTGAGTTTCCCTGCTAGATTTAGCGGGAAAAATTGACGTCACGGAACCTCAGCACCAATTCGAGATTCCCCGCTAAATTAGCGGGGGGGTGAATCGGCGTTGAGGTCCTGTGACGTCAATTTTCCCACTAAATCGTAGCAGGGAAACTCAATTTGTTCTAGTAGGTGACGTGACACGTCGGTTTTCCTCGCCAGATCGTGGCGGGGAGACTTAACTGGAGGAGGAGGGGAGAGGAGGGTATGGAGGAGAAGACGAGGAGAGGTACGGAAGAGGAGGAGGGGCATACCCGCCCCTTCATATCCCTCCTCCCTTCTCCTCAAGAGTTCCGCTCGAATTTCGCATCGCAGAGATTCGTAACCTTCTTTAATTTTTTTCAGGAGAGGACGCAGTCTCTCCAGGCAGTGTTGAAAGTAGCACTTTTACAATTGTAATCGATGCTACTGGTAATGCGTTAGACTATGTGCAAATCACTTAACGTATTCGTTAGAATCCGAAATGGCTCAGAATTAAACGAACCGTATTACCCTTCACGTGTACCTCTATCAAATTATGTTACCATTACTTTAGACTATAATTAGTTCTGCTTGGTCCCGAAAAACGAGTGACCGCGCCATCGGGACCTCGCTGTATCTTCTACAAAGTTATGTCCATGATACAAATATAAACGCTCCGTTCAAGAAGAATTGCTATCGAAGTTCCTTACCGGAATTTATCGCTACAAATATACTGAACTTAAAGGAACGCAAATGTAGCGTTCGTTAGAGCGAAGCAACGGTACCAGTATTTTGTTACATTTGCAAGACGGTAAGAAACCCAATGACACGTTAATTTGTTGACGGACTAAGGAACGAACACAACACTGCATCCCGGCCACACCTAGAAATAGCTAGCCTCATGTCAACTCAGACACACACGCGTTTGCAGGAGACAACTCAACCGTTGTAGGATGAGTGGATTGAGCCCATTTTAAGTAAATTGCAAGCCTTTTTCGATGTTCGACGTGATAATTTATACTGCTGTAAGCCCCCAAACTCTACTACCCCGAGACTCATCAGAACTAAACATCGCGGTTTGGCAATCGTGGAGAATTTTCACAAATCGGCTGTATTATGCATATACAAGGGA
>JAZHYW010053078.1:0-15765 GCA_037355805.1 Ixodes ricinus | reverse complement strand
GGCACAGTCATGGTGTCCGATTTCTAATGCATTAAAACCTGCAATTTAAACAGTATATTACTTTTAAAACATCGTCGTCCCGTTTAGAATTGAACACCCTGGTCGGGGTGGCTATTTGAATTTTTCTCTCAATTATATATATATATATATATATATATATATATATATATATATATATATATATATATATATATATATATATATATATATATATATATATATATATATATATATATATATATATATATATATATATTTATCCCCATACATAGGTTTATTATATATATATATATAATAGACCCATATATGGGGAAAACAAAACTGTTTTTTTAAATTAGATTTTGTTTTATTTTTACGTAGAAGGTTAAAATCCAATTTTGTGTGTTTGATTTTTGTACGAAGTTCTGTTAATTGTAATGTATACTGGAATTATTAAAATATTTATAATTTTTTTCGTGTATGTCAACCATATGCCGATTATATTTTTGCAGACTTGTACGTAGTTCAACTACTCTACTCAAGTTACTGTAGTTTAACTACTTTTCTGAGTAGTTTAGTAACTTTAAATTACATTTTTATTTCAGTAATTAGTAGTTTACTTTAATTACTTTTTTTGAGTAACTTCTACTCAAGTTACAAATTACTTACTAATTTTAGTGGTTGTTTTGTTTATCAACAAAACATTCCTGCACGAAGGAGATAAGTTGTTCGAAGATCAGCTGATATTTGCAAAGATGGGGAAGCATGTGGCGTAGGAAAGGGGGGGGAGAAAATTGTTTCTAGGGTCCGAAACTCCCGCAAAAGTTTCGCGAGCACCCCCCCCCCCCCCCCCCCCGCCCTGCAACAACACTGCTACGAGGGGCGGGGAGTGAACAGACACGACGCAAGAGACGGATTTCCGCCGAAGACTGGCGTTTCTTTGTGTCCCGAAGCTCAAGGAGACTCGACCCTTTTGAAGGAAGGGCTGGTCCCCGCTTCTCCCCTACGTAGAAACTCTCCGCCCACTCCAGGAGGTGCACACACTGCATCCTCACTCAAAGGATGCAACAAAATGCAGCACCTGCTCTGAAACTCACCTGGTGCTCCCGTAGTTTCTGCTGCACTCGCAGAATCGCGTGCTAAAGGGCAACGCAAATATTACCTTTTTGCGTTGCCTTTCCTCCCAAAACTCAGAATATGGAGATCTTCAAAGATTCAAAGATCGTTTGAGAAACCTGTAGTAATTCCCCCACAGTTTTTATATATTAAATAATAAACAATCAGGTGTTGGGAAGTACTCTATGACGTGGTACTGTAAAGTACTACTGTTTAGAAAAATTTTACTTTACTTGAAGTAAATTTTCTGAGTATGCCGCTTCTATTTTTCGAGGAAAGAAACTCCCAACTTCAAAGTACATTCCTCGAGTTTGAGAAAAAAAAATGGCGGTATCGTCGTGTGAGAACGCGCTCTTTCGAGACGTCATCTGGTCATTTGGTAAGACCGATGGAAATAAGTGCATTTAAGTTGATTGCGTCAAATAGCTCGTCAGCGAGAGTAAAACAGCTACTCTGCGGCGACTTGACCTTATACACGAACTCATCTCTGTTACGTCACGGCGCGGTGGTGGCGCGTCGGTCGCACTTCCGGTCTGGGGCTGTGGGCGGAAGGCCCCATGTGAGGCGTGTATTCCTGCGTTGTTTTGAAAGGAACCTGACGAAAACATGCCTTTTCGTCAAACCGCCGCGACTGGGGCTGTACTAAAAGAGTCGAGAAAGGTTTGAAGATCAGTTTTCATGTTCTCGGTTCGTCCGAGACCGTGGATATGTGCTGTAAAAATGGTAAACCAGACGCCGCCGGACCACAATTGCTTGGGCGGGAAGCACTTTGGGTTGAATTCACGGATACTTGTGGTCATCAGATTTATTTGTTTTGTTCCAACATGAACGCCGGAAAACCGTCAAGTTGTACGGCCCACCTGCGGACTACGTTCAGTGCGTCTTGAAGTTCGAACGGCCGTCTGATCGTTCGAACTGTCGTCTGCTCTTTCAAACGCTTCTGCTTGTCGTCTGCTAGACGACACCGGCCCGTAGACGAAATGTTGGCCCGGTACTTGCGATAAGAAGTAAGTGCAGGCCTCAAAAGACTTAAGTTTGAAGGTTGGTAAGCAGGCTCCACGTAAACAGTAGATACAAGGAGATGTTGATTATTGTTACCAGCGGCCATCACCGACTTGTTATGCCTGATTCACTTCGTCCGATTCTGCTTGCGATTTTCAGTATCGACGTCGACTATCTCAGCTACGGTTCACGCTTTTGCAGCCCGAGCGACGTCGCGACTGAAAATTGCGAGCAAAATCTCATCATGTGAGTCAGGCTTTAGCGTACATTCTGCGGCGTCCACGCGGAATGAATCGCCGCATGTCAGATTATTCACGCGAAGTTTTGCGGTGTAACGAGCCTCGTTAATTTCGCTGACGCCGCTCATGTAGTCAGACATTGCCAGGAAGACGTAGAATCAACAATTCGAAAGCGATAAAGGGCAGGGGGACTCACACCGACGCCGACAACATCGCATTTCAATGGTTTGTTTATGGGCGACGGCGAGCTTGTTGCCCACACCCCCACCGCGCATGCGCGGCGCCGGTGGCGTCCGCTAGGGGCGCTCCGGGCGCTCCGGTTTGTTTGTAAACATGAGTTGGTGTATACAATATTTGCTGTCATTTCTGGCAAAAAAATGATGCGCCTCCGATTACCCCTGGAGCAATGCATACCAGTTAAAAGAACATACTATACGGAATGAAAGGGCATCATGATGAATTGTGTTAAAGGTGCTTGAACTTTACCGTGAAATATATTGTATTTATATACGTTACTACAAGTACATTGCACCCGGTGTACTTTCTACTTTACTGGAAGTACATTACCTTTAATTTACTTTGTACTTTACTTCAAGTCCTTTTTAGATGTTCTTCAGCAAGACTGGTAAACAAGCAAACACTGTCTAAAAAATCAAGCTCAGAACAGTGCTAAACCTCAAAGTACAAATGACAGATTCGCAGTACATCATTGACCAAACAAACAAGAAAGTACAAAAAAATTAGGCACGCAGAAGCTAGAACCAGCTAATAAAGCATTTCTGTGAAAAAACAAGCCGATTCATATTTGGCTAGCGCAATTTCGCTAAGGGATCAAAACCTCTGTACTTTTCTTTTTACTATAAAAAGATATAAAAGTAACTTCAAAGTAACTTCAAAAGTAATTCGCTACTTTTTACGGTAGTTAGTAATTTTCTCAATTACTTTCTATTGGAGTAATTTGTACTCTACTCAAATTACTTTTGACGTCAATACTCAGTAACTTAACTTAATTACTTTTTTTGAGTAACGTATGTACATGCCTTGTACTTTTTTGTGATACACTTAACGAATAAGCCAAATTCTTTTACCAAGATAAAAAATGCCAAACATTTACCCTTGACGTTCGGGTGACATATTTAGAGCCTTGTATCTCCATATTTTCTTTAATTAGCGCTTAGAAAATACTATCCTCGTGTGTTCCTATTCCTGGTCTATAGGCTGATAGTACATTTTTATTTATATTCGCGTATTATTTTATATTAATTTCCCAACTTCATAAAAATCTAAATTTGGTCATATTTCAAGGTTGCGTTATTTAAAAAAAAAACATGTTTTTTATTTTCTTTTTAATTTATCTAATAATTCCCAGACATATTGCATTTCTTGTGGCATGGTCCGAATTCTTCCTTTTGTTTTGTGGTCTTTTTGCACGAAGACGTAAAACTCACGTCAACACGCCCGAATCGGCAGGACGGTACTTTCCGCAAGTTGGTTTCGTTGCAAGGTTTACACATTTTCGTTTTTAGCCTAAGAGACTGCAAATTAGTGCCGCTTCAATTGTAGGAGTCGTTTTGTGGGAATATTATTTTTCGACTAAATCAAAGATGGGTATTATTGTAACAAAACACACTGATCATTTGTTTTGAATGCTAGTTTCAAAAAAGCAAAGCAGAGGTTCTTCAGTATTATTCTGCGTTTTCGGGGTTTCTTTTCGAGCAAATTCAGAGGATCTTTATTCGGAGTTTAGTTTCTAAAACAAATACGGAGTTTTTTGGAGCCTTCTTTCGTGGTACACGAAAATTCGGAGTTCTCGGCCTTTATCTTAAGCGAATAAAAGTTATAAAAACAGCAGGCAATTTTTGACCAGCAGTTTTTCATGCATAGGCCATATTCGACAATTTCCGTAGAGATTTGACGGCGCTTCTCGCTGACGTGGGGCCAAAATACATTTTTAGTGGAGCTTATGCACAAAAGTTAGAACAAAAAAAGAAGAAAGCGCCAATGTATTCGCAAAATAATAAAAAAAGCAATGGAGTTTATAGAACTGGCAATCTTGAAAATCTGAGTTTTTCGGATAAATCCAAATCGCAAAAGCGTTTTTACCGGCGAGTGTTTTTCGGTGTTCCATGGATTAATCCGAAAATGCAGAACCCTAGTTATAAAAAGAGTAAAAGCCAGTTGTATGCAAAACCGGGCATACAGAGATATCAGAAGTTTATTCTGCCTTTGTACGCTTGCGGGTCCCATAATTAAATCTAGGATCGGAGGCAAGAATGCTTAATAAAGAACGTTAGGAACAAATATTATTCAATAAGAACTGAAAATTCTAAACTAGATATGTCAAAAATAGTAATTATAATAAGTATTTACATGAGACAAGCACACTATTTTACGGACCACGCGCTGTTTACTTAATATAAGTTCAATATAATCAAATATGCAGGTTACACAGATTTCAGAGCACACTTTTCACCGTCCACGTGAAGCACAATAAGGTGTGCATACTGGTTGATCAATTTCACGAACAATGAAATATTTACCAGACAACGATTACAGTAACTTGTTCACTCCTTTTCTTTCTTGTACGAATAGTCACGCCGGGCTGAAGGACGAGACAAACACTTCGAGCTAATGTCAACCTCAGGTTCTTGACCAGGGACTTGAATTTTGGGCCAAACATGAGAAGAGCGTATCCCTTTGTGAGCACCTAGAGATGCCCACTGTTCTTTCTTGTGTACCTTGAACCGTCTCAACGTCTTCTTTTTGTAAGTTCCAATGAACGATGTTTCTTGCTTGTTTCTGGATTTCTTCTGACGAAACCCTGCGATGTCCTTATTAAGGTCTCGTCTCGGTAACGGAAATTTTTGCACTGAGGAGAGGTGCTTGAGTAAGCCACCAACTCCGTCGCATGAGTTCTTGCCATGGCCACATGCCTAGAACAGCCGTTTCGCTTTGCCAGAGCCGCTGTGCTTGAACTCGACCAGCTGGTATCGGTTTTTAAAGTGATATGCAGCTCCATCAGAAACATAAGTGACGTTTGAATAAACCGGAACGTTGTCTTCCAGCCCTTCTTCAATCCTTCAAATTGCCAGCAGTGCGTGTGATGAGTCGTGGCAGAGGTCTTCAGACACGACGCCGAAACTCCGGGGACCATTAGCTTTTGATGCGACGCACATGAAAATCGAAAACTGGTGTTTGTGTCAATGGTACTCTTGAACTTCATTCGATAGTGTAAACGGTTCAATTCTCGGCAAAATCAGAATGAAGCACAATGCGCTTCTTAGTTACTTCGCTTTTCACAATCCGAATTTCATCTCTTTGAAGTTTCCGGATGTTATCAAACGCAATGAACAGAATGGTCCAGTGTAAAATTTCTTCAAGAAAGATATGTAGGTTGAGTTGTTTTCTCGATTAGATCTCCTTTCTCCCACACGCAGAATGTTACTTGCCCCTCTTCGCCATTTTCTGAACGCTTTATCGTAAGATTACGGGTGTTGGGGCATTCCTTGCATTTGCATCCGAAACGCGCGCGTGTCGGATCCGAACAAGGCAAATATACATCTGCTCCTGTTTTGTGATTGCTTCGTCGCGCCAAGAGTTCAGGGCGGAAAAACAAAGTTCGAAATTCGTGCAGTACAGGCAGGCGCATACTGTTTGTTTCGGATTCACCTCACCCACTTTTGGACGGAGCGAGTAGATTTTTGATATCCCTAATTTAGTTTCTGGGTTGACTTTGTTGAACATTAGGTACGTCTCCCGGCGAGACCTTTTCATGAATCTTCTGATTACTAGTTCTTTCCTGCCATCCTTAATGACGTTTATGGCATCTTTTTTGTTCGGACTTTGAATTGAAGCATCAAGGTAATCGTTGGTATAATACTCAGTCGCCACGCGTAGCACATCGTCACTGAACTTGTAGCCGCTGTATGGATCTGACTATTCCCAGACACCACAGTCAGTCTGCAGTTGTCTCGACTGGCGCAGCAGATATTTCGATACTTCTGGAATTAATATCCTTGCTTCAGTAAAAGTAACCCTGGCAAGAATAAGTGTCAAAAGCTGGCACCTCTCCCGGTTTGTCAGCGCCTTGACAAAACGCAAGACGAATATTCAGCCACCACTCGCCGCAAGTGAAGCAAGAACGATCTGCTGGGAGAATTGGGCTGCTTGGTTCTGTGCCATAGGCAGTATCCGATTCTTTTAGACAGTTCTCCTGAAAGCCACTTCTATTTCCCCTTGCTCCCTTTTTTGACGCAGGATTTTTTTGTATTTCGGATTGATAGCCAACTGCACTCTCAGTGGAGTTGTATCGATAGTCCGCTGCCAGAAATCTCTTCATTCATGTCTCTCAGTAACTCATGCTTGGAGACAGCCCTTGTGCATGAACTTGAGCTTGATTCACAGGCACGGGATACAGAAAGTTTATCACCCAGACGTGCAAAGCCATTCTGGCACAACATGTCGGTATCGCTCACTGCTGGAATACTGTTAGGGGAGGGAAGGGGAGACGGCAGGAGCTGACCTTAATAGGTCCATGTTCAGGTACTTCATAGAGCGAAAACGTTCATTCTAATATATCTTCTCTAAATAGTGACAATCGTAGTCAACGCAGGACACTCGACTAAAACTGTCAAAGTTGGCCATTGACCAAGCCGGGCAGGATCAGCTGCGGCTGTAAAAGCTGGAACAGGAAACGGCAATGTTAGCTGCGTTGCTGTGACACAAGGACAACTCTGGTCCTTCTAAATATTCTCGTTAGTGTAGTCTTTAATAAATTCGAAGATACAGTTGGTACATTCCTCATGAGGATAAGAACACGACTAAAAAAACATGCAGAGAGGGTACGGCTTGTCAACTGCCGACCACACGCGATGTCACAAGCAGCGCGTCTATTGCGACAGCGCAAGCCGACGTAGTGGCAGCACAGTAGGCAAACAGAAAGGGAAAATTGAAAGGAACCGCGCCGAAGTGATACCGGGCTAAGCCTTGGCGCTAGGGATAAGGGGATGAATCTTTCACGTGTCGTTGTCACCATACTGGCCACAAGATCATGCTGCTTGCCTCTGCCAGCTGGTAAAAAAAACTAAGTGTTGCCGTCCCTTGTCAATTGAAAGTAAAGAGAAAATGTTTCACTTGTCTGCCGTGCATTCAATTTAGTTCTAAGGGTTTTCAACCCAAGCAGAAGTGCGCTTTTTTTATTAATAATCTCACCATGAAAATGGGGGTGGATATTTTAGTTGTGGCCAATAGTGTGGACGTTTTTAATCTAGCCGAATAGCATTATTCATCCAAACATAACTTTTCTCATTAATGTGGCACAAATATTTAACCCTTCAGGCTGAAAACTATACTTGGGGTCAGCTCTATGTGGTAATGCAGTCAAAAGTAAGAGCGCGTACGCTCATGCACTTTGAGTGCTGATTGAAGCTGAGCACGCGCGCTCCTCGCCAAAGCGCGCCTGCACAGCTTCAATGGGTGCTCAAAGTGCGCGAGAAAACGCACTCCTAATTTTGACTCAGTGCCACAGAAAGGTGACCCAAGTATAGAAGATATCAATATTGAAACAAAGCCAACTTGCGGAACCTAGCTTCTTTGCCGATCCCGGTGCATGGATCGGATTCTGACGTCTCCTCGCAAAAATACAACAAAAAAGGCGGGATTAGATTACGCCACCACAAAAGCAATATGACTGGGAATCAAGATGATAAAGAAAACAAAAAATAGGTTTTCTAATAAAACAACCTCAAAATATGACCAAATTTAGGTTTTTACGAAGTTTGAAAATTAATATAATTAATTTGTTAACACAAATCAAACCAAACTACTATCAGCCAACAGGCCAAGGATAAAGACTACACGATGGCAATATTTGATAAGCGCTAATTAACAAGAATCTTGGGATACAGGGCACCAAATTTGTGACCCGAACGTTAAAGGTACAATGTTTGGCACTTTTTATCTAGGTGATCACATTTGGCTTATCTGTCAAGTGTATAACAATAAAATACTCGTCGTACAATAGATTCACACAAAAAAAATTCTATAAATGTCTTAATTTCTTTAGTATGCATAGCGTGTAACAAAACTTCGTACAAAAATCAAACACAAAATTTGATTTTCACGTAAAGGACGAGCCTGTTGTTAAGGGTACTGAATATGAGGAAGGGACAAAGGGACGTACAACAACGACAAACGACAACTTCTAACCACCGTGCTCTATTTTCGTGAAACGAAAATTTGGTACAGTTTTTTACATGGGGCTATTTAATTGAGAAAACTCCAAATACCCATCTTGATCAGTGTGTTCGATTTGAAATGAAACGACCCATCAATAATGGAATGCTCACCTTGAACAGCATTCGCCGCATCGCTGCAAATATCAAAGAGAAGTTTTCGTGGACGACATTCTGCTCTTTCCAGTAGTTCCTGTATCTGGCTGCGTACCTTTAAAAGATAGACAGTACAAAACAGATCTTCACGTATATGCATTAAGTCCAACATTCTGAAAGATAGATTATGTTCATTTTGAAAGAGAGCGACCACTACATTGAAAACATTATAAGACCGGCTTTTAGCTTGCAGTAGTATGTTCTATCGGAATCTATCCCAATCTTATAATAGTACTCTCAGAGCGGCAAAGGTTTGTTAGGTTGGTCAGGTAAAGGTTCATCACAACCTAACTAATTTAAAATATGCAATATTTTCGGAAATCATGAACATTACGCTGGAATATCAAACTAAAAGCTGGCACTCCCAGTACTCCAAACAACCAAGTTTTCATCCACCCAACAGCTATCAAAAAGGGCTTCAGCCCCTTTGTGTCGATCTCATGGCCCAGATAGCAGAGTGATTCTTTGAAGAACTCACATTTCTCTCGCTGGAGTTTCAATCTAGAGTCTTTTACTTTTTGGGCAACTTTCCTCAGGTTCTCAAGATGTTCTGCGTCAGTAATTTCCAGTCACTGGATTATCATCCAGGTAGACAGATGTTCCTTGGATTCCTGCAGGGTCTCTTCGATTGTTCTTTGGAACAGTGCCGGAGCTGAGGACACGCCGAATGCTAAACGGTTGTGAGCAAAAGTCCTCGGTGTGCTGATGACTATGAGTTTGCTGGTTTCTTTATCAACGAGTACTCGGTTTTACGCTTCAAGGAAGTCCAGTTTGGAGAACTTGAGTCCTCCTTGCACAGAAGCAAATATGTCTTCCACTTGGCAGAGGGTACTGTGTTGTCATCACTGCAGGATTCACACCTAACTTGCAGTCCTCGCAAATCCTGACACTCTTGCCATCGGCTTTCAGCACTGGCACGATAGAGGATGCCCAGTCAGAGTGGTCTATGGCCGTGATGATGCCTTCTTCAAGTCGTATCAGTTCCAGTTCCACCTTGTCTCCTCAGTTCATATGGTACTGAGGGGGCTATGTGGTACCGCGATTGGGCGTTGGGTCGAACGTCCACATGCACGGGTGGTCCGTTGAATGCACCGCAACCTGTTTTGAAGATCTCTTCAACTTCCTGGAGTATTTCCAGTACCCTTCGTTCGGTTGCAGTTTCTCCTAGTTGAGTGGAGTTTACTTGCCGTGGAAGCAGGTCAAATGCTGCCTTTTAGTCCTTGCCACAAAAGGTAGGGTTCTTGCAATGCAACAACCAGAAGTGACCGTTGACCTTTGGTCTCACCAAACTTTATGTCCACTGTCAAAGTTACTTGCACAGAAATGGGTCCGCGGATGCATTTGAGCTTGATGTCCGTCTCAGCTGGTCTAGGAAGGCTTCTCTGGTGGCTCAGGTACGTACCCTCCGAGATCAGCGAGACAAGAGGATCTTGAATATAGCTCCATCTCAAGTGGAAGTCCGGTCACCATGAATGATAGCGTGATTGGTTTCAAAGTTTACTTTGCTTGCAGTGCATGCAAGTAGTACTCGGGTGGTCCACCAACAGGTTCCAGTGCGTTCACTTGTTTCGTGGACTGCTTCTTTTGGCTTCACAGTCTTTTGACAAACAGCAACTTGCCAGGTGCCCACCTTTTTCCCACTTGTAGCACTTTGTGTTGATGTGCGGGCAGACTGGAGGATTGTAGATCCAGGAAGCACAACGAGTGTAGACACTTGTTTTCCTTGTGGTCCTGTCTTCTTTTTAGCTGTTGCTTTTGAATCCTTTCATTTTTGACCTTTAGGTCCCTGTTGACCAGTTTTCTTCCAGTGGAACTTGATATGATTGGTGGTACCTTCTTGGTTTCTCGAAATGGGTGTGTTTACGTGAGTCTCTTTGTATCTCGGTCGCGTTGCGCTCCGCTGCTTCCGCCGACCTAGAGATTTCGACAGCCTTCTCCAGAGTTAGGTTCTTCTCCACCAACAGTCCTTGCTGCACAGTCTTGTCCCGTATCCCACACACGAGGCGGTCCTTCGAGTATGCGGTTGAGAGCTGCTCCGAAGTTGCACTGTTCTGCCATCTGTCGAAGTTCGGCGACGAACGTAGCGAGCGCTCTCGTTCTCGAGCTGTACTCGTTTGCTGAAGCGAAAACTCTCAGCGCTTTCGGACGGTGGAGAGCTGAAGTGACAGGTCAAGGTAGCCACGAGCTCCTTGTACTTCTTCTCTTTTGGCTTTTGCAGGTGATAGTAGACTCCGGAGTATCGTGTAGGTGCTGGTCCCGACGGTTGATAAAAAGCTCAATTTCTTCTTCTCGTCGTCTTTGATGCCGTTTGCATTGAAGAACGCGTCAACCTCTTTCCGTGTAGGATAACCAAGGCTCCTTGTCGTCGTATGCGTCTAGCTTGCCAAAAGTCGCCATGTCTATAGTTTCGGAATTCACGCGCGGGACGTTCGCGCAGAGCGTAGATCCGTAGAATTACTACCAGTGTCATCCCGTGGTGGCTGCTGCTTGGCGGCCTCTCCGGCTAGTCATGGATCCGTTTCTCGTCGCCAATTGTTATGTACATCGGGGTTGGGTTTTAACATAATTTTTTATTAACTAATAACAAGCGGCCGGAATGACAGCAGCCTTCAAACCTCGCGGTTTCAGAGTCGGCTCCTCGGCGTAGTCATTGGAGCGCGGGTCGGTGGCGCCATCTAGTGAGGGCGTACAAATACACAGCAGGAAGACGGAAAACGATCGTTGCTGCCGCCTCCTGACACCCTCAACCCAAGGGCCGTAACCAGGGGGGGGGGTTAGGGGGGTTCTGACCCCCCGAAAAAAATATTTTTATGGTAGAGTGCGTGGTACATGGTCCGGTGCATTTGCGGCCAGCCGATTTTAATCTCCACCTCTGCGCACGCTGCAGTCGCGCACGGTCCCGGCTACCGGGTACCAAACCGGGACCGGTTCTCCGGTTTTGCTATGACTCTCCATTATATGCCACTGATGCACATCATTCATAGGCGAAAATAAGACAATAGACATTTTCAAAATGGCCGCCGTTGTCCCGAAAGCCCCCCAGAAATTTTTTTCACAGGAATTCGGCCCTGCCACTCAACCCCTCTGTTCCGTCGGTACGGGAGAAGAAACTCGTTTCTGGCCCGTCGTTCTCAGCCCGCCAGTGCCTCGAGTTACAAATACAGTAGTCAAAGTAAGAGTAAAACGCTACTGCAGAGGAACATACACCTTGACGCGCGACACACCTTCAAAATCATCCACACGGCGTCGATTCTTAATTGCTATCCAAGTGTGCGAAGGCAGAGACGCAGCACTTTGGCGTGTCAAGGCATTTCCTTTGATCACGCCGCGGGACTTGCCCGTTCGACACGTTGTGCTTTTTACTTTCGGTGCTGCGCTTTTCTTAAAATTTCCAAGTGTTCTCAAATCCAACTACGACCGTTTACACACTGTCAGAAAAAATTAGCAGAACCCATCCTTTGGGAATGATTATCTACGTTAATGCGAATAGCATCAAACGGTGCGGAGTTATGCGCGTTCGTCAGGTGGCCGGCACACTCTGAGATGCGCCAGCCTAGTGTGCCTTCGTGTGCGCTTTGTTTGGGCTGATGACATCCTGGCCATTTTGTTTCGCATTCTTCTTTTATATTTTTGTTCTGAAGCATGTGGAAGAGCAGTGTCCCTACACGCGCTCGTGGCGCGGCCGTGCTACGGCGACAGCTGGCTTCCGGCGATTTCTTTTTATTTTCTCTGTGGGCGCGTGCAATCGGCATCGGGTACTACAAGGTGGCATCACCTAAACAGAAAGGCCATTGAGGCACGCTACGCCAGCCCACTCTTGAGGCTTCGATTCTAAATTTGTTGACACTTTCACAGCCCTGCGCACGATCTCCGCAGCCCAGCACGTGCGTTTGTGTCACTTAGGGAAGGCGAGCAAAGCACGCGCCATACGCACAAACACTCAAAATGGTACCGACCGGACTTTCTGGCGTCTCAGCTAGTCTCAACCAACGGTACTCTAAACGGTTGTTTATATCTTTACCATAGGACGCGCTTTACAGCGCTGTCACAGCTACCGGTGCGCGCGCGTTCGCACGAGGGCTCATTCCGCTCTCGTGAGGCTGAGCACGCCGCTACATCACCTCTCCCGAGCGCGGGAGAGGGTGAACATAGGAGACAGCGCTCATAGCACGACTCGAATAGCGTGCAGGCTGCCTCATGAGCAGCGCTGTAACACGCGTCTATGGTAAAGATATAAACAACTGTTTAGAGTGCGTTGAATGACTGCCTTCATAGCTCTGTGGTTAGCGCGTCTGCCTGCTGATCAAAGGGTCAACGGTTCGAATCCTAGCCGGCGCCGGTCTTTTTTATTTATTTATCGACCCGCGGCGTAAGAGGTTAGATAGCCAGATAGATAGATAGATAGATAGATACATAGACGAAAAGTGCGTGAAGTATCCAAAGAGATGCTATTCGCATTAAAAACTTATTTGGCAAATGACGGCGAATGAACAGAAAACGTGACTGCTACCTGCCGCCCAGCCTCTGCAGCGCTTTAACAGGTCGACTTCCCGTTGGCTAAACTTGGCAGTCCGGTGGTCACGTTCGGGAGTAGCTAAGCGCGATCCAGCAACTGTCATGCAGATCACTGGTTCTAATTTTCAAACCTGTTTTCTTTTTTTCTCTTTTTCGCCTGATGTGACTGTATCTTAGTATTTCTATGGCTGTGATTTGGTCATGAGTCAAAAGAACTTTATAATGCATAAGTAATTCATAAAACACCTCCAGCGTATTGAAGATACCAAATGACGGACTTCAATGAGAAAGTGGTCACTGTGGCCATAAACTTATCAATAAAAAAAAAAGAAATTAATGCCTCACTTACGGGTACAGCAGAACCAGCGCTGTCACCACCAGTATAATCCAATCCGGAACACCCAGGAACTTCATCTCAGCTGACGCCTTGTTCTGCGCGCGGAAAAGAGACACAATTGTACAGAACAAAATGGAACCTGCAAATACAAATTGAATGTCAGACGAATTCCTACTTAATAGTGAGTTTAAGTAGATTCTTTAGATACCTCCGATAACGATGGCCGATAACGATACGACGCATGCGTAAAGGCGTTGGCGGAGTATGGGCTATCGTTATCAGAGCTTTAAAAAACATATTTTAAAACTTTCATATAGCAATTCGTGAACCTGAACATTCGACGAAAACTTGTCTGGGGTGGGGGGAATGGATAGTTAGAAAAAAAACGTCCAGTCAAACCCTAACTAGTAACACAACTTTACGAGGACCTCTTCTTCCGGGCTAACGGTGGCGATGGTCATTGAACGAAAACGAAACTACTTCCTGTCCAGTTACAACTAAGGCCACATCGCCGCAGTCACGTCTGAGGAAGAGGACAAATACGACCCGAAACGTTGGGTCTTTAATTAGGCATTGGTTGTACGTGCTTTTAGGTGTGAATATCAATTCCCACTGACGTTATTAAGAAAACCCAAAGTGAGGCAACACGACCGTGCACCTGGCAGTCGATGCACCAACCGATTCCGCATGCAGGTGCAGAGGCGACACAACTACGCAGTCGGAAGAAAAATATCCGCGACTGAGCGTCAGGGCAACCGGGCAATCAACCCCTCGTATGGCAGACTGCAGCGCCGCATCTCCCCTGGCGGGCGGCGGGTTGCTAAAACAACAAGAAACCAAACAAAAAGACGAGCGCCGTCGTCGTGGCAACGGTGCCGCTAGGCAACGCCTTCTGGTGTCTAAGGCTGTAGCGCTCTTCTCGTGACGTCGCCAAGGAAGGTCATCAGGGGGCGCGGGTCGAAGCGCCGAAATGTAGCAACGCGCGTGGATCGACCGTCGTAACAGCACGGTTTTAGTCACATAAGCACGTCTCATTAGATGAAATAGAGGCTGCACATAGCAACTGGGCTAGAGAACGTGTTATTACACGTTCAAAATATTTCAGCATGAAATGGCACGTCACCTGAAAAATCAATCATTTTAAGTAAAAAAAAAAAAGAAAACATACCGAGTCACGGAAAGATTGCTGTAGTAATGCATATTTTATACAGATATGCTTTGACAAAATGGTGGGAACACACAGTGATTGGACACAGCAAAACAGGTCCCAGTTAAAAATCAGGTAGACGCAGTCAACACGGACACGGCTAGACAAGTGTCACAATCATCTAAGCGATGTTAGCGAATGCAGTAGAGGGTGATTTCAGATAAGATGGACCGAAGGGTGGTTGGTTGACACACTTTTAAATCAACTGAATGTTTTTATATGCTATTGTCTAATGTCTGGTATAAACGATTCCACACTTAGTTCTGACCAGAAAAAAAAAAAATTCGGGACAGGAAGAATCATAAGACGTGAAGAGGTGAACAGTTGCATTAACGCACATTGATGGAGGGGGCACGTTTGAAAGTGAATAACTAAAACGATAAAATGAGGAAAATTCTAATACTTGTTAGAAACAAGCCATAGTACAGCTTGCTTGTAATATATTGTAATTATATTTATTTCTATTATATTTCGTTTTCTAAAAATAGCCAAACATGGCGCGACTCGAGGCGACAAATGGCAAGATTTGGAGGCCTGTATCTCATGGAATAATTTCATCATTATCATATACTTTTCAGATAGTATTTCTACTTATATATGGCTAATATTTAAAAAAATATATATCAGGCTGTTTCAGTGATACGCTGGTCGGGATTTATTTAGACAAACATGGGGAAAAAATCCAACACAAAAATATTCCCATGCAAATAAAAAAAAAACTTCGAATTTTCGTTTGCTCGGGGTTCCCTGTCATACTCTGTTCGCCAAACATTTCTATTAAAAACTAAAAACATGTTGCATTATGTGATTGGGAATGAAGTACCTTAACTACCCAAAGTAAGGGTCCTTTTTCAAAAGCCTACACTAAAAGCAGTGCCCCTATACAAGAAGTGACTCTGTGTTTCAGTTTCATGAAACTAACAAAGCATCTTTTATATATCTTTATTCAGATAAGGACATTGATAATTATAGCAATCCTTT
>JAZHYW010053074.1:0-79765 GCA_037355805.1 Ixodes ricinus | reverse complement strand
GGTTGGTCTCTCCACCACGTCACAGATTTCGTAATCACTGGCTTCTATTGGGCATCCTAAGCTCAGGGCTAATATTCATTCGCCTGCCTATCTATTATAGATTGAACTGTCAGCTCCGGTGTTTTGTTCGAAAGTGGGGTACAGTATGAAATCCATATAAACTGCAATGCCACAATCCCAATGACTGCATTGTTGCATTTTGCCAGAGAAAATGAAACAAAGTTTTTTATCCTTGAGATTACACCGTGGCAAAAAGCTTCTCGGTCGGCGGCATGGTGTGCGAGCATACTTTGGTCCCACTAGTGCCAATAAGCTTGCGTAAAGTGATAAACGTTCCAGTTCAGTATCACGGCTCCTTTGAACAAAATATTGCGTGTGCTCCACCCTCTTATTTGATCCCTCTTGGTGTCTTACTGCAGAGCTACCTGAAGCAGATCCTGGAAGGGATTCTGTTCTGCCACCGGCGGCGGGTACTCCACCGAGATCTGAAGCCGCAGAACCTTCTCATCGACCAGAAGGGCAACATTAAGCTGGCCGACTTTGGGCTGGCCAGGGCCTTCGGCATCCCGATCCGGGTGTACACCCACGAGATTGTCACGCTCTGGTACCGGGCCCCGGAGGTACTGCTCGGCTCGCCCCGCTACTCCACCCCCATTGACATTTGGAGCATCGCGTGCATCTTCGTTGAGATGGTCAACAAGAGGCCGCTCTTCCACGGCGACTCGGAGATTGACCAGCTCTTCCGCATCTTCAGGTGGCACTCTTTTGCTGTTGTAGTTCATATAACTGGGCGTCGGCTTTTAGGGCGTGGCTCCTTAGGGTCTAGTTTTGTTCGTCCGTGCTCACATCAATCGTGACCGTGCTCGTGTAACGGAAAAAAAAAAAGTGTTAAAACAAAAATGTTTGCGCAGTCTACAGGATTCGAAGCTGTGCGGGGGAGACCCCAATGGATTTCTAATCCATCGCCTTAACCACTCGGCCACGACTGGGGACGTGTAGGGGGCTCTGAGATGTTGTAGTAACTCAAGAGCTGGGGATGTCATGGATGAAACGTTGCATGTAGCCGCTCAACGTCTATACAGGAGAGGGCGTTGCGGTCAAATGCGTATATAATCTCGTTAAACTTTGCATGCATTGGCTCAACGTTTATAGACGAGAGGGCGCTGCAGTCAAATGCTCAAATGCGTATATAACCACGTTCCATACCACACATTCTCTTTCTGACATCAATAGGGAGTTTTAGAATAGCGCACGCTAAAGCTTTGCGCACGCAAAGAATAGCGTCGTCGCCACTGCGCATGCTCCGAACGCAAACCAGGTTTTGCGCTTTGCGTGCGCTATTTTAGCGTGCGCTATTTCTCGGAAATAGCGTGCGTACGCAAAGAGTCTTTGCGCTTCTCCAAGGAGGATTCGTGATGACAAGTTGGCTAAAGCCAAGACGAGCAGAGTTAAAAAAATGGCGGCTTGCAGGATGGCGGCGGCTGCTTTGGCGGCGTCGTCAGTGCGACGTCGGCGGCATCCTCGCGACTGCGATTTTCAATGCGGGACGACATTGTACTCGGTTTGGCAACGATCACCGGCAACTTGATGCTTGCGACGCGCGAACATTTCTCGGCGAAGGTACGATGTGCGAAGGTCAGTACACGAGACCTCTCTTGCCGAGGCGACGCAAGCGGACACGACTGGTCAACCGCTCGCGTCGCATTCTCATGTTCAAAATGCTACTCTGGACCGAAAAACTTGTTTTTTTCTAAAGTTACAGCATTTCGTGTGTGAAATAAAAATTGTTGCTGTATCTTGGTGGCGTTGCAAGCGCGAGATGCTTGGGCTTTTGCGTCGCGACGGAGAAACGCTATTCTAAAACTCTCTTGCGTCGCGCGCGCTAATACAAGCGCTAAATGTAGCGCTAGCGTGCGCTAAAATTGCGTACGTTATTCTAAAACTCCCTAATGAAAACGAACGAAAAGCTCGCCATGCTGCGGCTCAGCGTCTACGCAGACAAGCACCACCAGAGCTTTGCCCCAATCAACATCATTCACGACGTGGAGATGCGGTCAATTTTCTTTTCTTTAAACGCTTTAGTAGTTTTTGCGTAGAAGGAATTGGTTTTAAGCTTTTTCTCTCCTCGTTCTGTGCTCGACCTGCTTTTCATTGTTGCAATGGCATGGTCATGTGTGTGTGCTGCCTGTTGAATGCTGTGGAGGAGGCCTCTACTGAAAGAAGCAGAAGCAGAATATTTTACTAGTGAAGAATGGGCTATGTCTATTCGGTCGGGCATAATGCCTGACTGAAGAATTTATTGGGGCATTATGTAATGTGGGAGAGCAGGCTTATCTTGTTCTCTCAGAGGTGGAACGGCTGCGCCATTTTGCGCCAGACGCATTTGTCTGCGCCATCCTGTGCCATGTTGCGGAAACTGCACCACAGCCAATACCTTGCACCATTATGCACCAAATCGCAAAACGTGCGCCAAAAAAAAATGATATTTTGACTTGGTTTCGGTTTCTATCCACTCGATTGGCAAGAATGAGCGCGTTTAGCTTGGTCGGCCTTGCAATCCTTTGTTCTATTTATTCTCCCTGTGTATCTCAAGTCGGAAGCATGCGAAAAAATTTGGGGGTTGGATTCCAAGCACTACAGCACCTGCGACTGGATTGTTATTCTTCAACCATGAGTGGTTAAGCAAGTCGGCAGAGGTGAGGTTGAGTCATTAAGCGTCGGACTGCCTGAGGCTCTGCAACCCGGGATCCGGACGTCAGCCAGTTGAAAACAAATGAGTAAAAGATTCCTTTTAGTACTTCATCGTTACAAGTTGGAACCGCATTCCCGCAAGATAAATAGTGATTTGATAGAACTGAAACGCGGTCCGATCCGAAACCTTGCCGGCCAGCAGCTCTCACGTGAGCGGTAGATCTGCTCGGCGTACTTTAATCTTGCTCCCGCTTATCGCTTCGAATACGATAACTCCGTTAATCGTAGTCTGCTGCTTCGATATTGAGTTGCACTATAAGATAAACTCGAAATTTGTTACCCTGTTCCTTCGCGCAACTGCACGTCCGTTGCTTGCGCACGTCACATGGTTCGCGCATATAATTACTATGTTGAACACGTGTGGGTTGTGCGATAAGCAGTGCTGGTTTGCATTTTGAGCAGCTGAAAGCCACTCAGAAAATATCAAGGATACTATCTTCAGAAACATATTGTACTTGCCTTTTGATTCTCGTTAAGGCTCACAAAGTTTCAAGTTTTCGCATCTCTTACACTGTTATCCCATCTACCTAGGTCCCTAAACACTCATGTTCATCTGTGCTGCTAAGTACAATTGAAATTGCTCCCATGCTTGTCTAAGACACAAGCTGAAGTGCAGTGAAAACTGATCTGAGCTGCTCCCAACCTGCTCCAAAACAGCTGTTTCAGCTGCTCCCGTGGCTGCTCCCAAGTACATTTCACGAGTTCCACCCCTGTTCTCTGAATCCAGCTTTAGTTTCGTTGTCCTTAATGGGCTAACGGGTGCTAGCGCAGGTCAGGGATGATGTAACTGTTTGTGCCCTCCCTTAGGACGCTGGGCACTCCTACCGAGGACACGTGGCCGGGTGTGGCCAAGCTGCCAGATTACAAGTCCTCCTTCCCCAACTGGTCGGAGAACATCCTGCGCAGTCTGCTGAAGAATATGGATGATGATGGCATCGACCTGCTTGAGGTGAGTCTTTCACCGCTATCCCATAGCCCAGGAGGTTTTCACCTATGCCTTTGCTCAGTAATCAAAGAAGCAGTTGCCTCTTTCATTTAGCCTAATCTCCATTTTCCCTTAAAGGGAAACTCCGCTCAATTCCCCCAAAATTAGACTTGCATGTGATTCCATCTCTCAAACACTATTCAACAGCTCTACGCCTTCGGATTTGCGAAATGTGGAATATTATTTGTGTAATCTTAGTTTAAGCATCAGCAGATACCGAAACCCAAATTCGTTACCCCCTCAGGGAGCGCAGGGCGAACCCCCGTGCACTTTAAGACCAAATACTGTAGTGGTTCGCTCTCATTATGGTAGGCAGCACATAATTTAGCCCTATACATCCATTCTTTGAGTGCTGTTTACCCCTTTTAGGGAAACTGTGTTCGAAGTGTTTCCACCACTCAATTTTAGTTTCAGTAAAATTATTTTGTTCAGTGCCTAAAGCTCTTGCCAACATGTGGAGTGGAGCACAGGCAAACTAGGCTTGTTACAGAAGCAAAAATATTAGGATGCCGAGTTAAAGGAGGGCGGGGGGGGGGGGGTGCAACGATTTCCGGACTTTGGTCAAATATTTGTTGAAGTTTCCCTCTGACACTTGGCATTTCTAGCACCCCTCAACTCACTCCCAGTCTTCAGGGTCACACCTGGTCGCACTCCTAATGACATAATTCGGGGTGCCGTGTAGGTTCCTGTGTGCTCTCTCGGAGGACGCTTCCTCTCCCTCTCTCTGCTGAGATTAGCGGGCGTTATGCTGCAGCTTAGAGCCGAGCGAGGTCACGTAATTTTCTCGGCGTAGTTCCTTCGGCTGCCACTTTTGTTTTGTGATTGTGCAGTGGAATCGCAACCTTTTTTTAATGAAGGAGATGTTTTCTCTATCCTTCTGGACACTATAAACAACGTAAAGATGACGAGATGCAAATTCTTTTAATCTTTAAATCGTTGCACCCCCCTTCAAAGATATTTTGGTTCAGCAATCTTGAAATGGCACAAACATGAGGGTGTGGATTGAATGTGAGGGGACCAGCTGGCTGATTGCAAGCGAGAATTAATCGGGCTGTATATGACTTGCAGAAAATGCTGGTGTATGACCCGGTCAGGCGGATTTCTGCAAAGGACTGCTTGGATCATCCATACTTGAACGACTAAACAAGACACCAACATCTATTTTTAAACAATGACTGACTCATGCTACATCTGTGAGAAACTGCCTTGAGGTGATTTACAGGTGTAATGTGTTCTGTATTGGTGTTTTTTTTCGTATTTTGTGTAACTTTAGCCATGTAGTTTTAAACCATCCACTTTTGTTTGTTTTAGCTTCCTCTACATGTATGGGATGAACAAAATTTCTCCTTCCTCTTTAATTTTTTCTAAAAATAGTTAGAAAGTTCTATTAGGTATTATGCCAAGAGATGGTATTCAAGTTTTTCAAACCTCTCTTCAACCCCCCCCCCCCCCTCCATCTTTTGCTCCTTCGTTGTGTAACTTCAGACTCCATAAAAGTGACAAAACAATCGTGTTTATTAATAAATCTCTTCTGCAGTATTACAGACTTGTTTGTTTGTGAATACTGGACAGTTTGTTCAACTCTTTATGACACAAGTTTCCATCGTGTGTGTAGTATTTTTGTGCAGGGAGTTGTAGATTACAGTGCACAGATATACTAACAACAGTAATACAGTCGTTGAGGGGAGATTTTTGGTGTTTTTGTGGGTTGTGTCGATCCCACTTGTGCTTTGTACATTGTGTTTTCTGCCCGAGCTCTCCGAGAGCTTGCAAAATGGCAATGGTCTCTCACGAGTGGAAGGGTCAGAGGTATGTGAAATTTGTATTGTGTGGAGTTAAATATGTACTGAATTGTGTCAGTTAAATATTTTCAGTGGTAAACAAAATAAAAGGGCTGCATATCCTGTTCGTTTCCCTGTACATCAGTTCTTAGCACTGATGGGCTAGCTGCCAGTTAGTCGTGCTGCTGCATGTATTCCGGAAGACTGGGGAGCCTTGCTTGGGAATTTTCGTTCAGGAAGTTTTCAGCCTGGAGAACCATTTTCTGGAATGGAAGAAAGTTACAACTTTATCATTTGTAGAACATTGCTAACCCAGGTGGCCATTATGTGCCAATACATATTAGCAATGTCAGAGACATCAAACTCTTTCGTAAAAGAAATAAAATGAATGCAACAATTCATCAATGAACCTGGCAGAAAGCAGAGTTTGGCTTACAAGGATCGCTCGGAACCTTACGAAATTCAACGGAATTCACATCAACCAACCTTGTTCGACAAAAACTTAAACTTCCTTTTGACATTGTGTATTGCCTTTCATCCTATGATATGATTGAGGAAAAGGCTAACAAAGAAATTGGTTTGGGCACACAGTATAGTTCTTCATTATCTCTAGAGGAAAACTGTGTACGAGGTGAGCTACTACAGCTATAGTTGCTTGTAGGGTAAGAATGGCAGCGAGGCCTCTCAGTTGTCCCGCCTCCGGTGCAAGCTTCCTCTCTTTGGTAACTGTAGGTTTTGGCCTATTCGCATATCTGGGTAGGCATTGGACAATGCCGTCTTGGCCCTAAAGCTCTCCGCCATGCTGCCACAGGTTTTGCAGCTTCTTAAGTTGCACATTAATATAGTTGTTAAAAGTGATAAAAACATGCCAATGACACTTCGGCGTCTCGCGATCCTCGAGCATGCACACGCAGCCAGCAGGACAAGAAGTGTGTGTTAAACACCCGAAAAATAAGACGCCCCGCAGTTACCATTTTGTGCTGATGGCTTCTTACCATTGCAGTTGCAACTTTTGGTTTGAGTTGAAAGTCCAACCTCATGGCTTCTGTTTTCGGCTTATTTACAACAGTGACATTCTTCTCTTGGGGCACGAAGCCATCCTTCGACACCCTCACTGTGTAGTTCCCAGGGATGAGAAGTCTCCAGTATTCACCATGCCTCGTCTAGAAAGAGGGGCGGTAAAATACTCGGACATGAAGTCTCACACTTTTCTGGACTTGCATTTTATAGTTCTTTGCATTTATAGCACTTGGAGCGCTATAAACAGCACTTGTAGTGCCAACATTTGTTGGCTTGTAGTTTAGGCAGAAGCTTGGTTCTTGTAACTATAGTACTTGTAGTGCAGACAGGCTTTACAGTACTTTAATGCTGATAGCATATGACAGGTGGGCATCTCAACAACATTTGTTGATAGATTTATAATTTTCATTTTGGGGAAAATCCACGAATGTTTTCTAACTCTGCCTGTGAAATATTGGTGTACAATTAGCAGGGCATGGAACGCGTGGCCTTTGGTACATGTCGCACTACCTAGTGACTGATAAAACTGCAGAGTGGAGAGGGGGCTGCCAGGATGTATGCTTTCTCAGAGGCCCACAACCTTGCAGCACCTCTTTCCTCTGCACAGTTTTATCACTTCCAGATAGCGCAGCATGTACCAAAGGCCTCGCGTTTCATTCCTTGCTCGTAGTACATTTGTGACCATCCTAGAGCAGACACCCTAGTCTGCAATTATTGGTCCAAAATGCAGGTGAATGATGCTAGAGGATAAAGCAATTTCTACTATTTTTTGTTTCCTCTTGTGCCTACCATATGAAAGCTTGGGTCTCATTTTATACAAGTGATACTTGAATGACCTACTTTTTATTTGAAAAAAAGAAAAGCATGTGGATGTTTAGCAGCATCTTTGGTTTAAAACTGCTGCAGGGTTGTTGAATTGCATATCTTACCTGTGAGGACATTGTGGCGTATTGGCTGGCCCTGCCCCCAGTGATGTTGAAAACCTCCACCGCTGCATCAATGACTGGCATTCCTGCCAGGTTGTCTGTAACAATCCCTTTGATTCCGATGTGTGCCTGAAAGCACACACAAGTGGATCTCTCTTAATGTCCTGGTTGGTGTACGGCACCCATCAAATCATTAATCAAACAATTTCTGCACCATGAAATTGTTTTTAAAGATTGGACAGAGCATGGAAGAGATGCTGATGATATTGCTGATGATGTGCAGCAGTGCAGATGATGTTGCTTTGATGGCTTTTAGCCAAGGTGACTGAGATTACAGTGAACATGGGCAGACAATTGGGTATTCAAGTTCTGCAATAAAAAAAAAAAAAAGGAGCTATGAGATTTTACTCTTTCTTGACAGTATACATAGTACATCGATCACCGGTAATCAATGGTTTCCGAACGCTGTCAAGAAATTAAATTTAGTGCAGAGAATTATGTTCTACGATCTCCCGAATAGCCGAAGAACTGTAGTTTCGGTTTCAGCGTATGTTTGAGCTCCATCACAAGCAGGTGGGCTGTCAAATATAGTCCCGGGAGTGTGGTTGCACTTGTCTAACATGGCTAATGGACCTTTTTCCAGTAAGCTTCTGTGCATGCGTACACTCCCGCTGTCGCCATTTTTGCAGGGCACCGTCCCGGTGTCCTGCGGAAATGGCGACAGCAACTTTGTCAGCATCTATCTTTGCACATATTTACTGTAGTCTATTTTGACGCTTTGTTTTTTAGTATCGGTAGTATGGGGTATAAAAAGTACTGAAAACTAATACAACGGCATGATGCCAATGTGTTTTGACGGGCGGAGGCATGTTGGGCTCCTCTTCATTTGTAGTTCGCAGACAACTCCCCAGACAGCGCTCGTTACTCGAAAAAGGTCCATTGCTTGCATCAGTCTTCGTAACAAAAATGGGATTATTTACATAATTCTACGGAATTGTGGCATATTTTTTAGACCTTAAGAGCTCTGGGGAAACTTTAAATGATGTTATAGGGGTCGCTTAACAGAAGGTTGTTGGTAACCATCACTATATTTTCCAGTGCTGTCCTGAGCCTGCATGCACGTTTTTCCCAAGAAGGTGGACAAAAGTGCTAAATATAAAAACTGCAATCAAGGCTATGACGAAACCAAGGTAGAACACAAAGGAAGCATTCTGCTCGGGATGTGAGGTGTACTATCTGTGTTTCACCAATATAAGCATTCCTTCATTGAAAAGCACACGTGTTGCGGAGGCTAACAGTCCAACGAACCAAAAATAGACACCAACTGTCAGAACTAATAGTTGTGGGTGTGGGAAACATTTTGTATATTCTGAATTTACTTTTATTTGTCATTTAATTTGGCATATCTGTAAAAGTTTCGATGTTTATACGCCTTCCGCATGTACATTGTATTTTCAAGAAATAAAATTTTAAAATCTTTTTCTTTTTTACAATATACCAACCTCTGTTTCCTTTGGAAGAGCACCTAATTGGCCACGTACTGATGTGTCATATCGCTCTATGCAGATTAGTGAAGAAAAAAAGTATTTTCATGGGTCCTTTCGAAATTGCTACCTTTCCCGTGGTCAGGAAAGAGAATGATAAACAAGACAACTTCTGCACCGATCACTAATAAAATGAATTAGTACATGTATTTTGGAGCATAGATCAATGAGAGCACTGAATGACTTGCAGAGCCTGAGAAAAGTAAATTCAGGTCATTTGGGAACCAATGATAAAGGGTAGAGCAGTCGAGGTTTGGCAGGTATGTAGGGGTCAGGGGGTCATGGTGCCACAACTGACTTGGTAGTGCAGTACCGTACATCTTTTGAAGGCAGGGAAGCAAGCAGCAAAATGGCATTTGAGTAGGGGGTTCAATGGAAGACACTTGGCCAACACCGGGAAATATGAACAGGATAGGATGTCAGTTAAAAATACAACAAAAATGTTGAGAGACAACTAGAACTTCAGAACGGCAAGAAGCAGGTATAGGACACGAAAAGATATAATAGGATATTTTTAATTATATTGACTTTGCTATTCACAGATGGCACAACATCTAACAAAACCTTGAAAGCTTCTTTGAGATGAGCACCCAAAAGTGGTACCATCTGTGTTGGCATCAACCAGATGGTTTGATTGTTTTTGTTTCCTCCATAATTATAAAATGTTTTTTTTTTAAGCTTGCATTTTTTTTTATTTTTACACTCAAGAAATTTGAGTATGATAAATGCACTCAACTAAAGATACATTTGTGGAAAGTTTAATTGCATTTCGTTCACTGGCTTTATTATACTCTTGTTTACGCCCAAATAGCGCTTGTGGAACACTGCGCTAGATGCAGGGGTGGAAGCGCTGCGCCAATTGCGCCACCCTGCGCCAATTCACTTCCCTGCGCCAGCCTGCTCCAAAACGCCAATTTCAGCTTTTTTTTTTTTTTTTAGTGTTTTCTTAAATTTAGCGGAAAACGGTCGGCCACTGGCCACCACGTGGTGTGTACTTTTGTTTAGGCGTCAGTGCGGGTGACTCGTACCAACTCGACTGGGGCTCCGAACCGCGTGTA
Organism: Ixodes ricinus; assembly: GCA_037355805.1. NCBI lineage: Eukaryota > Metazoa > Arthropoda > Arachnida > Ixodida > Ixodidae > Ixodes > Ixodes ricinus. The sequence goes on along the minus strand of JAZHYW010053074.1, from coordinate 69,700 downwards.
ACCGCAGAGCGAGGCGTCGATTTTAGTTCATCGAGAGTGAGATGTCGATTTTGACTACAAAGAGCTTGATATACCAACACATCGGTTTGGTTTCGGGCATAGTTGGTTGGCGCGGTTGGAGCGCGCATGCAGTTGCCCGTGGTCCCGATTTGCCGTGATCGTGGGAGTTAGCGCTTCGGCACTGGTAGGCTACCTCGGCCATCAACATGAGCAGAAGTGGTCTTTACTAACTTTACCTGTTATTTGGTAGCGTCCCATATTTTGACGCTTAGCCGTTAAGAAACACGTACTATGTTAGTTACATAAAATTGAAAGAATAAAACACGGAGGACAAGCACAGGACAACCACTTTCTTTGCATTTAGCAACGACGTTTATTTTGGGCGGAGACATTGCACCCTGAACGAGACCCCGACTAAGATAGGTTGATAAGGGGAAGGCTGGCTGGGAGATGGAAAGGGTGATATGAGGGACGGAAAGGAAAACTCGGAGATGGAAAGATGATAAAGGGAAGGAAAACGGGAGATGGAAAGGGTGAAAGGAGATGGGATGAGAGAACCACGAGGCGCGGGCAGCGCTACCGTGATGGTGTGTATTTACGGGGCCACCAATGTTAGTTACGTTTGTTTTTCTTTGCGAACGCAGTTAAGAAACACGGGCTATGTTAGTTTCGTTTGTTTTTCTTTGCGAGCGCATGCACATGCGTCAACATGAGTAAAAATAAATGGGCTTTACTACTTTTACCTGTTATTCGAGAGCGTACCATATTTAGACGCTTAGCCGTGATGAATCGCGAGCACAGGCACATGTGTTCTCGAGCTCAATTTGTCTTGTCAAAACGAAACCAAAACCATCATTGTGTGCGCGAATGTGCACGCTGTCGAGTGTTGTCTCCCGCCGTCAGACCACTGGCGAAAACAATACCCGCGATCTTAAGCGAGTTGGTTAATTGGCAGTGTTACACACTTTTTGGTTTCTTTCCTTTAGCGTGGAGGAGTGGGGGTTACATCAGAAATGCCGTACAACACTCCCGCGCTGCCGATTCCTGTCGTGAACGCACCTTAACTTGCTTAACTTGCATCTGAATTTTTGTCAAATGTCAGAAGCCTTGTATTTTGTTACTAAACTTGATATAGGGCTTTTTAAGCAGTGATTGAACATGTGTATTCTTTATTAAACAAAAACTGTAGTCAGCGAAGGTAGTTTATCTGACACCTTGCAGTGGTTTAGTTTTCTGGATACATGTTTACAATTGGTCTATTAAATAGACGGTTTTGTACTGGCGTGGCTCAAGTTGTGCTTTTATTGTCGGGGCCTCCCATATAAAGTCTATCATGACTCTGCCTGCTGCCGGAATGGTTCTCAAAGCCTTTCCTTTGCATAAATTGCCAATATTCCATATTTCAATGCAATAGAAATAAAAAGGTATGTATGTATGTTGCTTGAAAATTATTCTGGGATGTGCAGGCATATATTTTTGCTACATTTTCACATTTAGCAACAACAAATCACTTTTAGACACCTGTTTGACCTCCGTGACCTGCTCCAAAACCTACTTCTACGGCTACAAAACTTACTTTTGCTGCTCCCGAGCTGCTCTAAAGCGAGCCTTTTACTGCTCCAAAACTGCTCCAAAGTTGGACTTTTGCTGCTCCCAGTAGTGGTGCAAAACTATCGATAGTACTATCGATAGTATCGATTGTCTGACAGAAATCTGACTATCGATAGTAAAAAACTATCGGTAGTACTATCGATAGTATCTATCGATAGTCGACTATCGAAACACTATCGATAGTCGACCATCGAAAAACTATCGGATAGTACTGATCGATAGTCGACTATCGAAAAACTATCGATAGCACTATTGATAGTCGACTATCGAAAACTATCGAGTAGTACTATCGATGGTCGACTATCGAGCAAACTATCGATAGCACTATCAATTGTCGACTATCGAAACACTATCTGATAGTACTATCGATAGTCGACCATCGGTAAACCTATCGATATGTACTGTCGACGGTTTACTATCGATAGTTTTGCGTCACTAGTGTTGCGTCGCTCCCTGTTCTCTGTTTCTCGCTTTATTTTTTCAAATGGGACACCAACTAGCCTCAAGCACTTACCATCCCAACTTTGGTTCAGCTTTCAGTGATGACGAAGACGAGAGTTTGGGCGAAGAGAGGAGGAAGGGAGGCGAGTCAGCGGTGCGGCAGCTGTGTTCGCTTTAGCGGTGCAGAAACTATCGATAGTACTATCGATAGTATCGATGAGATCGCCAGAAATCTGACTACCAATAGCATTAAAACTGTCGATGATAGAGAGTTTTTCGGGAACCGTTTTCGCACACTACGATATTGTACGATGGGACCTCCAGTACTCACTGCGCATACGCTACGTCAGAAGACTCGCATATGCGCACTTCGAACCGGAAGGCCCATCGTATCGCTATCGGAGATGTCGAAACGTTTTCCTAAAACCCTCTAATATCGCAGAACTATCGATAGTCGACTATCGAATAGTCGACTATCGATAGTCGACTATCGAAAAACTATCGATAGTACTATCGATAGTCGACTATCGAAAAACTATCGATAGCACTATCGATAGTCGACTATCGAAAAACTATCGATAGTACTATCGATAGTCGACTATCGAAAAACTATCGATAGTACTATCGATAGTCGACTATCGAAACACTATCGATAGTACTATCGATAGTCGACCATCGTAAACCTATCGATAGTACTGTCGACGGTTTACTATCGATAGTTTTGCGACACTAGTAGTTGCGTCGCTCCCTGTTCTCTTTTTCTCGCTTTATTTTTCAAATGGGACACCAACTAGCCCAAGCACTTACCATCCCAACTTTGGTTCAGCTTTCAGTGATGACGAAGACGGGAGTTTGGGCGAAGAGAGGAGGAAGGGAGGCGAGCGGCGGTGCGGCAACTGTGTTCGCTTTAGCGGTGCGAAACTATCGATAGTACTATCGATAGTATCGATAGTCGCCAGAAATCTGACTACCAATAGCATTAAAACTGTCGATGATAGGGAGTTTCGGGAACCGTTTTCGCACATACGATATTGTACGATGGGCCCTCCAGTACTCACTGCGCATGCGCTACGTCAGAAGACTCGCATATGCGCACTTCGAACCGGAAGCCCATCGTACCGTATGAGATGTGCAAAAACGTTTTCTAAAACCCCCTAATGTCGCAGAACTATCGATAGTCGACTATGGATGGTCGACTTACGAAAACTATCGAAAAACTATCGATAGTACTATCGATAGTCGACTATCGAAAAACTATCGATAGTACTATTGATAGTCGACTATCGAAAAACTATCGATAGTACTATCGATAGTCGACTATCGAAAAACTATCGATAGTACTATCGATTGTCGACTATCGAAACACTATCGATAGTACTATCGATAGTCGACCATCGTAAACCTATCGATAGTACTGTCGACGGTTTACTATCGATAGTTTTGCGTCACTAGTTTGCGTCGCTCCCTGTTCTCTTTTTCTCGCTTTATCTTTTTCAAATGGGACACCAACTAGCCCAAGCACTTACCATCCCAACTTTGGTTCAGCTTTCAGTGATGACGAAGACGAGAGTTTGGGCGAAGAGAGGAGGAAGGAGGCTGAGCGGCGGTGCGGCAACTGTGTTCGCTTTAGCGGTGCGAAACTATCGATAGTACTATCGATAGTATCGATAGTCGCCAGAAATCTGACTACCAATAGCATTAAAACTGTCGATGATAGGGAGTTTTCGAGAACCGTTTTCGCACATACGATATTGTACGATGGGCCCTCCAGTACTCACTGCGCATGCGCTACGTCAGAAGACTCGCATATGCGCACTTCGAACCGGAAGGCCCATCGTACCGTATCGAGATGTGCAAAAACGTTTTCCTAAAACCCCTAATGTCGCAGAACTATCGATAGTCGACTATGGATGGTCGACTTACGAAAAACTATCGAAAAACTATCGATAGTACCATCGATAGTCGACTATCGAAAAACTATCGATAGTACTATCGATAGTCGACTATCGAAAGAACTATCGATATTACTATCGATAGTCGACTATCGAAAAATATCGATAGTACTATCGATAGTCGACTATCGAAAAACTATCGATAGTCGAGCTATCGAAAAGTATCGATAGTACTATCGATAGTCGACTATCGAAAAACTATCGATAGTACTATCGATAGTCGACTATCGATAGTTCTCCGACACTATCGATAGTTTTGGAAAAACTATCGATAGTATCGATAGTCGATTTATCGATAGTTTTGCATCTACTAGCTCCCCGGCCCTGCTACAAAGAGCTCTAGCCCGCTTTCCACCCAGCTTGAGCGAGAAGCAAGTTGGTCTTTACTAGCTTTACCTGTTATTTGGTGGCGTACTATATTTTGACGCTTAGCCATTAAGAAACACGCACTATGTTAGTTACGTTTGTTTTTCTTTACAAACGCAGTTAAGAAACACGCGCTATGTTAGTTTCGTTTGTTTTTCTTTGCGAGCGCATACACATGCGTCAACATGTGTAAAAATAAATGGTCTTTACTAGTTTTACCTGTTATTTGGTAGCGTATCATATTTGGACGCTTAGCCGTGAAGAATCGCGAGCACAGGCACACGCGTTCTCGAGCTCAATTTGTCTTGTCCAAACGAAACCAAAACCATTGTGTGCGCGAATGTGCACGCTGTCGTGTGTTGTCTCCCGCCATCAGACCACTGGCGAAAACAATACCCGCGATCTTAAAGGCCGACGATCAGACTCGAGATTCTGCAAGGCAGAATATCCTCCTCACCATGGGGGAGAAGGAAACAGGCAATGGTGGACAGGGTAAAAGGGGGAGAGGAGGAAGCGAGGGAAAAGTGGAAAGCGCGAACTGGTCGTCGGCCTTCAGGCGAGTTGGTTAATTGGCAGTGCTACACACTTTTTTGTTTCTTTCCTTCAGCGTGGGGGAGTGGGGGTTACATCAGAAATGCCGTACAACACTCCCGCGCTGCCGATTCCTGTCGTGAACGCACCTTAACTTGCTTAACTTGCATCTGAATTTTTGTCAAATGTCAGTAGCCTTGTATTTTGTTACCAAACTTGATATAGGACTTGATTGAACGTGTGTATTCTTATTAAACAAAAACTGTAGTCAGCGAAGGTAGTTTATCTGACACCTTGCAGTGGTTTAGTTATCTGGATACATGTTTACAATTGGTCTATTAAATAGACGGTTTTGTACTGGCGTGGCTCAAGTTGTGCTTTTATTGTCGGGGCCTCCCATATAAAAGTCTATCATGACTCTGCCTGCTGCCGGAATGGTTCTCAAAGCCTTTCCTTTGCATAAATTGCCAATATTCCATATTTCAATGCAATAGAAATAGAAAGGTATGTATGTATGTTGCTTGAAAATTATTCTGGGATGTGCATGCATATATTTTTGCTACATTTTCACATTTAGCAACAACAAATCACTTTTAGACACCTGTTTGACCTCCGTGACCTGCTCCAAAACCTACTTCTACGGCTACAAAACTTACTTTTGCTGCTCCCGAGCTGCTCTAAAGCGAGCCTTTTACTGCTCCAAAACTGCTCCAAAGTGGGACTTTTGCTGCTCCCAGCCCTGCTACAAAAGGCTCTAGCCCGCTTCCACCCCTGTAGACCGACGCCGGTTTTTGCTTAATTTCAAACATGCTTAGAGGAGGAGGTTTGGGCCTGGGAAAGGGTTTGTTTAAGACTACTTAAGCTCCATCTCACTATGCTGCGCGCAACTAGTGAGAGGTATAGACCGTTCCATTACGGTCACAGCAGAGAGGGTAATAGAGAGAAAAGATGCCCTCCCTTTCACCCCGCATGTCGTTTGCTCCGCTCGAGTGGGCTGTACCTAGCATCCGGCTGACGTACAAACTCTGTTTAAAATCGCGTCATTTTGAAAATTTCAAGCGCAGATGCGCAGATTTTGGTATGCCAGTTATCGTGTAATACTATGCTAGATAAAAAAGACTAACAGGGTCCAATTGCGCTGTTACCTGCGTGCAAAGAAAAAAAAATAGAGAAAACTCTCAGATTGGCCGGTCTCTCCGGCGAAAAGTAAATCCGGTTGTTGTACATTTTTTTTGCTATACAAAGTTCGCACTGGTGTAGGCCTTTAGCGACCATGAGTGGAAGTCTGAAATAATAAATAAAAACGTGCTCTCCTGCCGCAATACACTCAGTAGTTGAGGGTAGTACTGCCGGCTGACTCAACTGCTATTTAAGTAACGGAAAAAAGATATGCTAGTTGATTATTTACCGAAATAGAACAACAGAGAGCTATAGGCTGATTTTGGAGTACCCATAACTATTCTAAGAACGCGAACCACTTCACAACGGCAGCCACGAGCAAGAGTTCGATGTTCCGTACAGCCCGCCGATACAGCCCAAAGATGGAGAATGGCAACCTCCCGGTTTGTCGTCTGCTAGCAGAGTCGGGCGCGTGCCCTCTCTCTCGTTTTACCCCGCCGAACCCGCTCGATTCCCTGGACGCTGCTGTCGAACAAAATGGTGTCACCCAGACAGCGCTAAATGGAATGGAGAGGAAGATGTGGGAATCTCTCACCTGCCACGTGAGACTCAACAGGCGACTGCTTGTTATCTTGCCACTCGGTTTCCAGTTTGGAAGGAGGAGGGTACTTCGAACACCCAAGCTCTACCGTAATCTCGAAGTCATTGGATGCCAGGTAGTTGAAATCTTGCATCCCTGGAAAGCAGTTGTTTACAGTGAACTTCATAAAAACAAATGCAAAACATTGTTCTCCTAATCTTTTTTCTTAATTTTTTTTAGATTACTTTTTATGAGATAGGTTCGAGGTTGTACACTATTTTAGAACACATGTTTATTCCACTTTTAGGCCTATAATGACATTCTCATGGAGTTACTCAGAATGTTGATCTTCAGAATCTAAAATACGTTACGATGTTTCTCGGTATTGCATCAAGTTTAGTTTCTAAACAACTCTGCTGCATAAATTCAGTTACTCCGAGATAGAGATTATTCGCTTTAAATTTTTTTTTCTCTCTCATTTCAAGAAGAAAGACAATCTTGAATCACATATTAAATATTTAACTTTCGTTGGGTTCGTAACAGTTAACTACGTATCGCTCAGCGCGCATTCTCCACCCAAATGTAGCGCTAGCGCGGTTGGGGTCAGATGCTAAAGTCTGAGAACCTACCGTTACCCGAATAAAAAGTTATTAGCGTTATTAAGTTATTAAAGTTATTAAAATAAAAGTTATTATTTCTAAAAGTTTTCGTGATGGATAACAGTGGACCCGCAACGCGCGGAGCACCTACTCTAGGAATAGATACCATTTTTTTTTCTGAATTTTTTAGAATTGTTTGCAATCAGTTTGGTTTCAACTGCGTTCTGGCGGAGTCTGGGCTTTCGGGAATGCGGCTGTTTATTTTTGCGAAACGAAAGACGCGGTTCACTTTGTTCGTATCTACTCGCTACTTCAGTTTTCTAAAATGCTCACGCCCGTTTAAGATTTTTGTTCGAGAAAGCAGCGGTTTATCTCTGTGGTTTATCCCGTGCGAAAGTTGCAGACCTTGGTACTGTACGAGGTCCGTAGCGAAAACTCGGACCTAGTACATTCGGTTGTATACGGCTGAAATCTGTGTTTGATCCGAAACGTCCGAGTTCAAACCTGGCAGAATGAATGGCTATTCCAGTCAACAAGGCCGATGGAGCGACAGGTTAATTATGGTAATCAACGAATTCGATGGATGTAGCGTTTCACATACAAAGGAGCAACGCCCTACCTCCAGCAACGGCGTACCAGGCTGCTCCATTGGTTATTCCACCGTCTCCGTGGAAATCGTCGCTGCCGCATGACTCCCCGGCTTCCATTCGAGGGTGGTTGGAAGCGTACACGTGAGCCAGGTGCCTGGGCGATGGAACACGCCCGTTTGTTTATTTTTTCTTCTTTAACGTCTGGTGCTAAGGGAAACACTACAGTCGGTAACAGGTTAAGAGTTCAGGAATCCCCACCCCTTTCCACATCAACAGAGCGGACGCTAAAGAGAAGGTCGCCTCCTCTCCAGCGTCCGCTAAGCTAAAGTTGGAAGAGGTGGAGGAGCTTTCTCTGAGTTCTTCACCCGTCACCGACCAGAGTCGTATTGCATACAGAACGTGACGCTGTTAGCGCAAGCAGGACTTCGGCGCATGTTTGCATTTTTGCTGGGGCCATTTGCCGCCTCATGTTGTCATTTCAGATTTGTACATTTCACCAGAGTAGAAAATGTGATGACAACTTTCCAGTTCTGAAAGAAACGCGCACACACACACACACAAAAAAAAAGGCGATCGCTTTTTCGCGCTTAAGTTTGCGCCAGCTGTGTAGTGTACCCAAACAACCGGATATTACTGTCGAGCGTGCGGAGCGCGCTGTAACCAGTGGTGGATGTATGGGTCAGGTCTGGGTGGGGGGGGGGGGGGGGGGGCGGTGGCGATGGCGTTTGCATTTGGATGACGAACGGAGTCTGCTGAGATATGACGTTACTGTTCAGGCACGTAGCCAGGATTTTAATTCGGGGGGGGGGGGGGGGCGCCCATGAAAAATTCTGTATGAGGAGGAGGGGGAGAGGAGGCCCCAGCAGAATAGACGATTTAGGGGGGGGGCGGCCCCCATGCCCCCCCCCTCCCCTTGCTACGTGCCTGTTACGGTTGAAGCGTTGCCCAGATCTATTTTGTTGACCCAATATTTGCTGTGTCACCAAAAACTTAACTTTTGGCTGGTGTATATCAATGATATTATTTTTAAAAAGTTTGCTTTGGGGAGCTTTCCCCTCCTAGATCCGTTCCTGGCAGTAACATGGATGTAGAGCACCCCAGCTCTGACCCCATGGAGTATGCGGAGCGCAAGTTCGTCTCCTTCCTTTTGCAGGAGTTGTAGTGACATCAGGACGCCGAGCTCTGATTAGCTCTGACTGAAGGATAATAGGTACTGAAATGGGTGATAAGGCGCTGGCGAGCTGGTTTTACGTTCTGATTTGAGACAACCCTGAGACAGCGGCAACAAGAAAGACAAATACGACGCTGTATTTTCTGAATGTTTGTCCTTCTTGTTTCCCCTGTCTCAGGGTTGTCTTATATCCTAGTGGGTAGACCTCAAAGCAGGCAGAAGCAGCAGACGAACTTGCGCTTCGCATCCACTGGCGGCCATAGCTGAGTCCGCGGCTGCTGAGCGCGTGCTGACGGCGAGCTTCCACGGTACTTTTGCTACGTGCATTCCAGAGCATGAAGATGGTCGGTCTTAGCAGATCATAAGTGTGAGCTCGTTCTGAGCATGTGCACGCACTCAAATATGGCGTCCGGTGATTAGTCCTCAAAGCGCCGTTCACATATATGCGACCGAGTACGACCGAAAGAGACCAGACCGGTTTCTAAACCTCTTGCGACTTCTTAGGACCGGATGCTTAGGGACACCATGCAAGCATGGTGTCCCTGGAGCCACTAAATGAGCTGCGCTTATTTAGTTATTTATTTAGCGTAGCTTATTGATCGGCACTAGGTGTCCCGACTGGTGCCCCATGCGCGCAAGCACGTGTCACGTGCGCGTGAACGTAGCTTTGGCAAGCTTGCAATCGCACGGGCGTGCCCGCACGAGTAGGCATGGTGGCGGCCAGTCCCACTCGTGTGGGCAAGCACGTGCAACTTCAAGCCTGCCAAATCTACGTTCACGCAGGGAGCGGATCCAGAACTCCGTTTTTGGGGGGGGGGGGGGGGGGGGGCGAAAAATTTGTAGGGATACTATTCTCCAATTCTTGTGCACCGGCTGGTCCACCCATGTCAAATTGCCCTCCGAGAAGGGGGGGGCAATTTGGAGCTAGTTTCCGTAGAGGACCAACCTCTACGGAAACTAGCTCCAGCCTCCCTTGGATCTGCCCTTACGATGAACCGCAGAAGATGCTACGAGCCATCGAAACCATTCCAGTGTCGCGTGACCTTCGAATGTGGTGCGTATAGTCACGTAATACATCCACACCGCTGGATCGGCTGGGGTGGTTTGTATCGTCCGCGGGCGTCCGCGAGTTGGCACTTGGCACTTAGTTTGTCTCCTTTTTGCATCTTTTTATTTGCGATTGAATAATCTTGGCACATATTTATAGTTCGAAATGAGTTATTGGTAGCTTATTTTCACCACCATGCCGCTAAAAGTCCCGCTTCCTTGAGCTGTTTCAGACGGGTGAGCGTCGTGCCCCTGCCCGCGAACCGACTGCTAATTAAAACAGCTGCGCGCGTGAAGCGAGGGGGCTCACTTTCACACCTGCAGAGTTCGACCCGTGTTTATTCAATGCAATAGCGACGCATAGTACAGTACGATGTGTTCTATCGCGTAACGGAGCGTCGCAATGTTATGAATCACAGATCGATCGAATCGCGGACACATTGTTGGGGAACGTGCGGTAGTCAAGAACAAACATTCCGCAATCGACGGTGCTCCGTAAATGTTTTCGTCTAATGTCGTCAGAGAACGCGTTAACATGAACTTGCACTGCGGTATCTGTAAGACAAGGTATCTGCAAGACGAAATCGCGGCGTTTTGTCTTGCATGCTTCCCTTTTTCTGGCCTTTTCATTCGTCGTATGAAGTTTTGATTCGTCTTCTGTACGCCGCTATATGTATGCATTGTTTTACATTGGGAGCGATTTCTTTTTAGTTGCCCAGACAGTATGATTGGTTATACATAGAACATACAGTTAGAGAAGCACTGACTCTGTAAGCCTCCACGAAAGTCTCCTAAAGCCTGCTTTTTCTTAAAGTGGAGAGAAACGATTGATAATTAGTAAATGTATATATATATATATATATATATATATTTAGTGGTTTTCGATGATGCTCAGCAAGTTTTTAATTCTAACTACATGTCTATTTGCATTAATTAAAAAGTTAATCAACACATTTTACTTAATTCGCCGACTGGTCGTTGCGACTATCTCCCTATGCTATGTCCCCCTGACCGTATAACTCACCTGCACAAACCGCATAAGTGTAGCTTTCACGGCTTTTTTTAAAACAAATCTGAAAGAATATTATAAAAAAAAAAAAAACACCCTGTATATGGGCGGTTTCATTTGGATTCAGGCAACGAGGTGCAGTCGTATTTTTTTTTTGCTTCAAATTTTTATATTACGTGACGCATGTTCCAAGAAAAACAATCCTTTTTATTTTAATGTCCTGACATGTTTAGTTTCTGAGAAACAAAAACTCAGATAAGCGGGAAAGAACGACGAGGTTTCGACGATTGTCGTGTGTGGCGTTTTAGAATCACTCTCAATTTGAAAGTATTCAAAAGAGAGCTTTTATATTTTTATTGTGATATATATGCAAGTAGGTAAAACGACATTTCAACTACAATTTATTATTCCTCGCTTCATATTTTGTAAAAATCCCCAAACATGCCTTTGCAAACAACTGTAACCTAAAACTGCGTATTTTTTTTAGTCGACTATGTATCGTTTTTAAAATAGTACCACACGTAGAACCCTTCATTGCCTTCCACATTATGCAAAGTTTGTGTCTTAATCATGTACGAGTACTGAAAAATAGATTGTGAAACTGAGAAGGTTTTCACTTCTTGATCTGATCTTTCACGCTTTGATCTGATCTTCGTAGAGAATACTGACACAATCCTCGGACGTTTTGCAATTCCTCACTGTTTGTGGCCCAGCTGTTTGGGAGGGTTAGCTAGCTCCGTTGAGTGCGCTTGTCACCGTGCACTGGTGTATCGCGGAAAAGCAACCCCGCGGAGTAGTTGATCATCGCGAATCTGCGTATCTTGCTTTGCCTCAGCGCAGCCGCGCGCTACGGGGAGAAAAGACAGTCCCTCAGAGAAGGAAAGTGCTCTCCGTTTCACCTGACGATGTACTGCTACGACGGATGCCACGAGCCGCCAAAGCCGATCCCTAGCTCGGGGTCTGTCACGTGGCCTCCCGTTTCGGCGGTGCGTGAAGCTACGTGGCACGCGTGCAGAAGCATAAGCTGGATTGGTTGACCTGGCGTAGCGTCCGTTGAGGTGCACGCTAAGATGAAAAGCGCCTGCTTTGCCCCTCTGAGTGACCACACATCCGGGCTGATCTGAGAGCGAGAGAACTGTACCGTGTCAAAGTTTATCACGAAATTTACCGAGACCCAAAGTGAGTCGCATATTCGACGCGAGTTCCAGCCGAATGCTAACACAGCCCTCCTGTCCTTCAATTTGTGCCGCCCATGGGTGGCATACAAAATTCGCTACGGCTTTCATTAGGGGGTGTTGGGAGAGCGCAAAGGTAACCGCATAAAATCGATCATCGAAAAAGAAAGAAAGAAAAGTCACCTACCTGAATGTAGCATCGTCCGGAGATGCGGTGTACCGCTTCTGAGTTCCATCCAGCGTATTATCCGAAGGGGTAATTGGCCACGAGCGCGCCACCGTGGAAGTTCGCAGAGAGGACAAATGGAATCGCGAGGATCCACTCCATCACCGCTCGCGTTTCGGGCTGAACCTGCACAGGAGGCAATCGCACCGTTCAGCGTCCTTTTTCCGCGCGAGACTTCGCACTATACAAGTACTAACGCGAGAGTTTTCGTCTCCGCATACAAAGTAAGTTTTGGAAAGCATACACGTGCCCGATTGATGGGACATCTCATTAAGCTGCTAGAATCGTGAAAAGCAGTTTTACCGTTCATGTAATTTGAGTTGGAGCAGTAACACAGTCCCCATATTTATCGAATTCATTCTGCCACATTAGGTATGGGCCTGTGCGTAACAACAAAAACTCTCGTAGTCCCTCGAACAAAACGTTTTATTATACTCATCAACATGTATTTTATTTCAATTCTAAAACTTGTTCCAAGATGTATTGATCAAACATGTTATGTCGCAAAGTGGACTAGATCGTGTCTCGGTCGCTTTAACATAAACAGGGTTCCGTGTTTTCGGTACGTATTGATAAACACCTAAAATTATACCCCGAGGCAATTTCCTCTGAATCGGTGGAATCCGAAAAACCCCAAATTAAAACAATCCAAAAAAAAAAAGAAAAAAAAAGAACGCCAGTTTGACGGGAAAAAAATACTCTACTCTACTGTTTTTCTTTTTCCTTTTTGTTTTCTGGTTAACCCGGAACACAGCCGCACTGAACTGGCCTTGGGGTTGTTCCTTTCTATCGAAACCACATTCCTTGCCCCGTTCCCTTCTCTTATCATTACTAGCATTACTGGAGAAAATATAATCTATAACTTATAAATCATAATATTTTTCTCTGGTAATTATACGTTCGCTTTACGAAACAAGCCCGGTAAACACCGATTTCTCACCGGTATTAAAATTAGACACCGAAAAACGCCAATTCAAAAAAATAAGCACCGATTAAAAAAAAAAAAACGAATCTGAAGAAAAATGAACACCGAAAACATGGAACCCTAAAATAAACAAAATGTCCGTCCGCAAAAGCTTTCCCGCGGAGCGCTCGGAGAACCAATCACTGCCGGATCCATGGTCCGTTTCCCTTTAGTCCGAACCGCATTCGATTCAGTCGACTAAGCAACGCCAAAAGTGCAACGTCTCGGTGCTTATTGTCCTTGTGGGCTCGCACTGACTAAACCAAATACACGCAGGGAAAAAAAGAAAAACAACGCAGGATCGCGGTGCACTTTACCCTGCGTGATTGGTTTGGTCGGCGATAGCAAACGGTACAAAGGCGATATTAGCGCCGTGTGATGCATTTTTTTTTTTTGCGCTGTGATTGGCATTTTGAATCGTATAGCGTCGGCTGCAGTCGTTCTTAAAGTGAAACGGAGAAATCAAATAAACTTGGCGAACGACGAGGCTGGAAAAATGTTTTCACCGAAAAATTACTGAGTCTACGATATGCGACAATGCCGAGAGAAAGTCGTCCGCTTCTTACGCAGGGCGTCAGGACGACGCCGAGCTCTGGTTGGCTTTGATTGAGGGGATAGTGGGTAGACCTCAATGCATATGCCTCAAAATCTACACACTATCTTTTTTTTTTTCAGTCAGCCAATAAGAGCGCGACGTTCTGACATCATTGCAACCCCTGAGCAAGAAGCAGACGAACTTGCGCTCTGCATAAGCGTGGCGTTTCATTATATGTCCACGTTATTCTCAGCTCAGAGTCACATCAAAATCTTGACTTTTTTTTTTTTATCTCGAAACGTTTTGTTTGCATTAAATATGATAAGAATCGTCTCCGGTTTAATAAAACTTTCAAGGTTGGGAAGCACACAAAGAACTCCCGAAAGAATATATATAAAAGAAACACATTAAACATGCTAAAATAAAATTTCTATCAGACCACATGCCCTCAATTCATCGCACGAATTCAACACGATTTTGGCAGCTCCTATCACCAAACTTTTATTTTCGATCACTGGAATTAACCGACAGCAATACGACCCCATCAATGATAGCGACTGGGCAACAGCAGTAAACAACTTTTTTTTGTATCCGTGTTCACAGTTGAAAACCTCGACAGGATTCCTTCTCTCTCATTGCCAACCAACGTCATGCCACCTGTAATAATATCACCCGCTGGAATAAGTTCCCTTATCGACAAACTAAAACTATCATCGTCTGCTGGGGCAGATAATATTAACCTCCAAAATTCTTAAGAACACTAATATAATTGCCAGTTCATATCTTAGCTTAATTTTTCCCAATCTCTCTCCACTGGCCGTAGTCCAAAAGATTGAAAAATTGGGAAGATAGTCTCCGTCCATAAAAAGGGTAACCGATCACTCGCATCTAATTACCGTCCCATATCTTTAACTAGCGTTCCATCAAAACTTTTGGAACATATACTCAGCTCCAGCATAATAAATCACCTTAACTCGATTAATTTTTTTACCCTCATAACATGGCTTTCTAAAAATCTTTCTTGCGAAACCTAACTTGCCGAATTTACTCATGACCTGCATGTTGACATGAATAACAACTATCAAACAGATGCCATATTCCTGGATTTTTCTAAGGCCTTCGATCGAGTGCCTCATAATCGTCTTCTCCCTAAGCTTTCGGTGCTTGGTCTTGACACAGCCATCATCTTCTGGATTCATGATTTTCTCACTTCCCTAGTACAGTTTACAATAGCTAATAATCATAAATCACCCCTCGCAAACGTAACTTCAGGTGTTCGCCAGGGCGCAGGACTTTCCCCACTTTTATTTCTTATATACATAAACGACCTTCCGCATGGCATCAATTAAGAAATCAGACTGTTCGACGACGACTGCGTCATTTACCACCCGGTCTCAAGTCTCTCCGATCATCTTACTCTACAAAATGACCTAACACAAATTGGCACTTGGTGCGATAAATGGCGTATGCCTCCTAACCACGAGAAAAGCAAACTTATATCATTCACACGGAAAAAAAATCTACTATTCTTTATCCATACTTTCTAAGCGACGCGAGCGCTTTGAACGCTAGCGGAAGTGCGTGAAAAATAACCTGAGCACGAAAATGAGGGTGAATCTTTTAGTGTGGCCGGCAGGGGTTTCCCAGGATTCTAATCAAGGGGGAGGGTGCCCCAATGGCTCGGGGAGGGGGGGGGGAGGCGATGCGAGGTGAGGCTAGATGAAAATATAAAACTGTTTCTTTTTTAGTCCACTAACTAAATTACAGACGTCTATTAACCAAATGCTCATACCCGTAATGTATGTTTCCTTTCTCATATATACACCTGAGAGGTGGTGTTTTCTACTTAATCTGGAAAAAGAATTTTATTTTTCCTTTTTTTTAGATTAAAGGGGGGGTGTCCAGGAAAACTAGGGGGGTCTATACCCCCCTAGGGGGGGGGTCTAGGGAAATCCCTGGTGGCCGATAGGGTTTGTTATATGCGATAGATCTTTAATTTAGTCAAATATTTAACCCTTCATGCTGGAAACTATACTCGGGGTCTACTTTCTGTGGCAATGCAGTCAAAGCAGGGGCGCACACGTTCGTGCACTTTGAGTGCCGATTGAAGCTGAGCACGCGCGCTCCTCGAAACGCGCTCCTGTACAGCTTCGATCGGTGCTCAAAGCGCGCGAACGCACGCGCTCCTACTTTTGACTGCATTGCCACAGAAACTTGACCCCGAGCATAGAACATATCAACATTGAAACAAAGCCAACTTGCGGGAACATAGCTTTTTAGTGCGACAGCATTAACTGTCCCATGGAGCGATCCGACCTCATCAATTTTGAAGCCGCGCCAAACGGTAGCTAAACTCCCCTATCCCAATGGAAC
The DNA here is from genome assembly GCA_037355805.1 of Ixodes ricinus. Classification (NCBI taxonomy): domain Eukaryota; kingdom Metazoa; phylum Arthropoda; class Arachnida; order Ixodida; family Ixodidae; genus Ixodes; species Ixodes ricinus. The sequence goes on along the minus strand of JAZHYW010053074.1, from coordinate 53,411 downwards.
GAAGTGAAGCCGCGATTTGACGGCTCCCAGCTTTGAAGCCGCGCCAAAAGCCGCGGCGCCAAACGGCAGCTGAATCCCCTGTACCACTGAAGCGAAGTGCAGCCGCGATCTGAAGGCTCCTAGCTTTGAAGCCGCGCCAAAAGCCGCTCCAACCGGCAGCTAAATTCCCATGGAGCGAAGTGGAGCCGCGACCTGAAGGCTCCCACCTTGAAGCCGCTCCAAGCGGCATGCTAAATGCCCCTCTCCCCAATGGAGCGAAGTGAAGCCAAAATCTGATGGATAGGCTCCCATTGACTGGCGCGTCATAGTTTCAAGGAACGAGGCTCCCATTGGCCCGCGAGCGTCAGTTTCAAGGAGCGCCGCCTTATGGCGCTGCCGGCCCGCGCCGCAAGCGCCGCAGCGCGCCGGTAAAACGAAGCGGCTGGCTGCCGAGCGAGGCAGAGAGCCCGCTCGGGCACACAGCACTCGGAGCGCGCCTTACGGCCGAGCTCAGAGCGGCGCGGCCACTTCACGAAAGCGCGCGCTCGGCCGTCCGCCCCAACCTCGGCAGTAGCGAAACGTGGCCGTCCACGCCAGTACACCGCAGACGAGCTAAGGGAGCGGAAGAACGACATCCATGCTTTCGCATTCACAACTCATAAGAAGTGCTTAGGTGACCCTCGAGCCTTTATTGCTGATTCCGGTGCATGGATCTGATTTTGAAGTCTTCTAGCGAAAATACAACAAAAAGGGGAAATTCGGATCACGCCACTAGAGAAGCAATATGACTGGGAATTATTACAAAAATTAGAAACATTTTTTAATAAAGCAGTTTTAAATAATGATTATATTTAGATTTTTATGAAGTTTGAAAATTAATATAAAGTATTTCGTGAATATAAATCGAACAAAACGACTATTAGCCTATAGGCCACGGATAGGACTACCCGAAGACAGTATTTGGTAAGCGCAAATTAAAAAGAATATGGAGATACAAGGCTCCGAATATGTCACCCGAACGTCAAAGGTGCAATGTTTGGCATTTGTTTTATCTCGGTAATGGAATTTGGCTTATTTGTCAAGTGTATAACAGAAAACACTCGACATACAATAGATTTACACGATTTTTTTATAAACATATTAATCTTTTTAGTATGCATAACAAGTAACAGAACTTCGTACAAAAAAACAAACACGCAAAATTGGATTTTCACTTTGCTCTACCTAATATTTTTTTCGTAAACCGAAAATATATTAAACCTTTTAAAATCAGTTTTGTTCTTCCACGTGGGGTTATTATATATATTTAATTGATAAAAATTCAAATACCCACCCCGACCAATGTGTTCGATTTAAAATGAAACGGCCCATATGTGTGTGTGTGTGTGTTCGGTTTGGGTTTGAAACTGTTTGAGCCATCAGGCGATCGCGCCTCATTTTCGCAGTTTGTGGCAGCGACTGATGAAGGAAGTCATGCGAAGTTTGAATCACCAGTTATCAAATGGCATTTCGCAAGGTCAGCGAGGATGAAGGAGATCAGAACTCAGACGTAGAATTTACTCGCTTTTACGTAGAAATATTAAATGAGACGCCTCTATTTACCCTGTGGTCAAGATCTCCCGTGAAGAGGTGGTCTGCTCTGATGCGCCTGGTGTTGGGGTTTCCTGGCAGGAGTTTCTCAAGGTCCGGGAAGTCTCTGTTCAGGTCCACCCCCATGGCGTTGGTTCTTCCCAAGAGCCAGTCACCAGGTGGAGACTAGAGACCATCGAACGATAAACAGAAATAATTATGCCATAGTCATTAACAGGATAAAAACGCCAGGGAGAACTTTGAGTTGTCCCGTCTCCAGCGCGAGCTTATTCCAACCTTAACGGCGTTTCGTAAACTTCGAGCATGCACGCGCAACCAAAGCAGGACCATAGCCTCCTCTATACTCACAAAGCCTGGCAGTTCGACGACGGAGCCATAGAGTACGTGCCGGTCGCAGATTTGGCGCGCGAGGATTGGTAGCACAGAGCATCAAATAGCCATTTCTTGAGGAACCTGGACGTCAGCGCACAGCTTTTGCAGTGGCGAGGACCCGAAACACACGTTCGCTCGGGAGAAATGTGTTTCTGCGCCTTGCCGCAGCGGCGCGCCAGTCACGTGGCTCTCCTCTCATGCGTTGTCTGCCGCTCCAACTTTTCCATTTCGGCGGCCGCTTCTCGTGGCAATCTGCCAGGCTCTGTCAGTATATAGGAGGCTATGAAATGCCTATGGGTGATTTTAGATAACATCGACCAAAGGGTGGCTGGTCGACATTTTTAAATCAACTGATGTTTTTATATGCTATTGTCTAGTGTCTGGTATGAACGAATCCACACTTAGTTTTGACCAGAAAAAATATTTGGGGACAGGAAAAATCGTAAGGCATGAAGAGGTGGACAGTGGCATTAACGCGCACTGATGGAGGGGGCACGTTTGAGAGTGAATAACTAAAACGATAACATTAGGAGAATTTTAATACTTTTTAGACGCAAACTATGGGTACAGCTTGCTTGTAATATAAAGTAATAATATTTATTTAAACTTTATTTATTTTTCTAAAAATTGCCAAACATGCCTGCTCGAACGACAAAAGGCAAAATTTGGAGGCCTGTATCTCATGAAATATTTTAATAATTATTATATAATTTGCAGATAGTATTTTACTTATACATGGCTTTTATATGAAAAATAAATCAGGTATCTGAGTGATATGATAGCTGAGATATATTTAGGCAAACATGGGTAAAAAATCAAACAACAAAAAATTCCGATGCAAATAAAAAAAAAACACCATTTCTGATTTTTTTTTAAATTTTAGTACCCTGTTATACTCTATTTCGGCATTCATTTCTATTAAAAACATGTTGCATTATTTTATTGAGAAAGAAGAAACAACTCCCCAAAGTAGGGTCCTTTTTCAAAGCCTACACTTAGCAGTGCCCTATACAAGAAGTGACTCTAAGTTCCAGTTTCATGAAACTAACACACATCTTTTATATATTTTTATTCAGGTGAGGTTATTGATAACTATAGAAATCGTTCACACACTAAAATTGAGGAGAAACTACTGTGTACGAAGAGCTATCATATTACAAACTAGTGATCCGAGAAAAGATCCTGCAGCCATCGGCCACTGGGAACTCTGTTCACTTTATTTTCCTATGGCACTATATGCTCCTCTCTCTTACCCTCTATCTCCATCTCTCTCTCTCTTATATATATCCCTGACTTATATCTAGAATAAAAACATATTCAAGCATTCCCTTTCTGCGTGATAGTGTTCTGTGGCTAGCAACAATCATTTCCTCGCAAAGATCACGATTATGGCGCAATAGTTGACGGAAGTAGCAGGCGACACTCGTCGCTAGTTCTGGCAAAACGGCCGATACAATCTTTTTTCGCATTTCCCCGCTCGCTGTCAAGGATGAGGGGTTCGCTTCAACCAGCAAAATATGGCCGCCGATGCCTGTTTACTGAGCAGTCGTGCCTGTCGCCATCCCACTCGCTGGCTTCGCGGGCGATAATATCAGGCACAAAGAGGCACACCGACAGAGAGCAGAACCCCCAAATACTCGAGCCCCGCCTAAATACAATAGAGCGTAAACACTGTCGCCATGTTAACCTAGGAAAGGTTAACATGCCGACAGTGTTTACGCTTTAGGTGAGGAAAAGCATGGCGTGTGGTATGAGCCGGATCCTTACACGAGGTGCAAGGTGAGCCCTGAGAACCTGTCTGCTGCCCTAGAGTACTTTACGAAAGACGAGCTACAATGTTCGCGCCAAAGTCCCAACCAGAAGGACGTGATCTCTGTCATGCTCGACGGGGAAGAAAACGCTTCAGATCGCCAAGAGCGGCCTTTCTGACAAGCTCCAATCCTGAGCAGGCCCTAGATGGGTCAAATGTATTCCGCACCAGGAAGTGTGAGTTTATGTGCGCTGCGCCAATTATTACCTTTGTATTGCCGCTGTAGAGAACGTTACAGGCTCAACATTCAACACTAGTGAAATGAACTCAGCATTTCTGTGCGACCCACTAACAAGTCTGTGTCTTTAAGGAGACTGTGATCACTGCCCAAAAGGCCAGTCTCTTACACTCGAGGAACTTCATATCCCAGAGGATGAAGAGATTGTGCTTACAACATGGGAGTCCGGCGACCTTGTGAGAAAAAAACAACAACATTGGATGCTGAGACTTTCCTAAAAGTCGTTCAAGTAACGGTTGAAAGTTGGATATTTCACAACCATATCCGACAAACGCAAGGTAAAGCGATCTACGATGAAAAGCAGCTGCATGCAACGCGGGAGCATTGTCTTTCATTTTGACTTTGCTGAAAACTGGACCATCGTGCTTCCTGACAAAGTTAAAGCATACCACTGAAGAAAAAAAAGTTACGATATTTACATGTGTAGTGACGACAAGAAAATCTACAAACAGCGTTGCTATCATCAGTGAGGACCTGTGTGACGACGTCGCTCTCACGTGCTTGGCTCTAGAAAAAGTGAAAGAGTGGGTTGAAGACAACGTTGCGGTATACTCGCACGTGACGTACGTAAGTGACGGGGCCGCCAGTCATTTTAAGAATCGCTACCAGCTTCACCAGTTTGCACAGAATGATTGCCCACAAGCCCAGTGGTTATTTTCTGCATCTGGACATGGGAAAATGCATGCGACGGAGTTGGCGGACTCGTGAAGCACCAGGCCACGCTGAACAACCTGAAAGAACGTTCAATAAACGCAATTCAGACGGCCAGGACAATGGTGAGCGTTCTATTTGAGAAACTGGGTGCATCTTGCGTATCTGGACGAAAATAAACTTGTTCAGTATCGTCAACAAAAAAAAAGAAGAAGAGTGGCTGACGGTGCACGCCTTTCCTGGACATTCAGTCTTGGCACGCGTGGCGGCTGTGCAAGTCATCAACAGAAGGAACCTGTGACATATATGTAGCACGGACAGTCGGATCTGGTTAGAAGAAACTTTATTAAATGGGTACATCGAGGAAAGCCTTAGTGTAAAGTGCCGAATTTGATGCCCCAAGGACTGCTCATTTTGAATGCAGGGACATCTTATTTATCACAGTTTTCTTCGCGGGGTATTTAACCTACTATTTTACTTGGTGATAGCTTTATAATCTTTATCTGATCACCGATATGAGAATCACGAGAACGTTATTCTCGCGCAGGATAAACATATCTCGGCTTGCCACGATCCATTCGTACACCGAGAGTATCGAAGCTCTTACAGTCCGGCGTGGTGGCACCGCTCACCTGAAGTGGTTTGTCCTCAGAAATACATAACTAACCTAAACAATTTTAGTATTCTATCTTTAGTTTTGTGTGTGGAAGTAAAGTTGTTTCTTTTATTTTAAATATAAATTATACCGGAAAGTAAAACTTCACACTGCATCATCTTTTCTCGAATCACTAGCTATAATATGATAGCTCTGTGTACGCTGTATGTCAAATGCTGTCATACAGTTAATCTCCGGTCACTTTATGTGTGTGACCGATTCGCTAATAGTTGTCGCAGTGGATACATATGCATAACTAGGTACGATAGACAAACGTGCTTGAAGTATCGTCAAAAAGCTAGAAAAAGAAGAGTGGCTGACGGTGCACGCCTTTCCTGGCATTCAGTCTTGGCACGCGTGGCGGCTGTGCAATGTCATCAACAGAAGGAACCTGTGACATATATGTAGGACGGACAGTCGGATCTGGTTAGAAGAAACTTTACTAAATGGGTACATCGAAGAAAGCCTTAGTGTAAAATGCCGAATTTGATGCCCCAAGGACTGCTCATTTCGAATGCAGGGACATCTTATTTATCACAGTTTTCTTCGCGGGGTATTTAACCTACTATTTTACTTGGTGATAGCTTATAATCTTTATCTGATCACCATATGAGAATCACGAGACGTTATCCTCGCGCAGGATAAAATATCTCGGCTTGCCACGATCCATTCGTACACCGAGAGTATCGAAGCTCTTACAGTCCGGCGCGGTGGCACCGCTCACCTGAAGTGGTTTGTCCCCGAAATACATAACTAACCTAAACAATTTTAGTATTCTATCTTTAATTTTGTGTGTGCAAGTAAAGTTGTTTGTTTTATTTTAAATCATAAATTAGTACCGAAAAGTAAAACTCCGCACTGCATCATTTTTCTCGGAATCACTATACTCGTTTTCACCCTCACAAGAACAGTAGTCAAAAAAGTCGGCATTTCCTGCGGAGCATTACTAATTTACCTTCTTTTATGCCGAGAATTGAGATATATGTAGGTGCATTTTAGGTCAGATATATGTTACATTATCGAGTACACGTTTCAAACGACAGAAGCATCGCTTCTGCCTCCGACAGCCAAATCTCGTAAGCTTCGCCGCCGCGTGAACATTGAGGTGAAAACGGGTATAGTCTCTACATATGATATCTCTTTGTGTACGCTGGGTGTAAATGCTGTATATACACCAACTCATGTTTACAAACAAACCGGAGCGCCCGGAGCGCCCCTAGCGGACGCCACCGGCGCCGCGCATGCGCGGTGGGGGTGTGGGCAACAAGCTCGCCGTCGCCCATAAACAAACCATTGAAATGCGATGTTGTCGGCGTCGGTGTGAGTCCCCTGCCCTTTATCGCTTTCGAATTGTTGATTCTACGTCTTCCTGGCAATGTCTGACTACATGAGCGGCGTCAGCGAAATTAACGAGGCTCGTTACACCGCAAAACTTCGCGTGAATAATCTGACATGCGGCGATTCATTCCGCGTGGACGCCGCAGAATGTACGCTAAAGCCTGACTCACATGATGAGATTTTGCTCGCAATTTTCAGTCGCGACGTCGCTCGGGCTGCAAAAGCGTGAACCGTAGCTGAGATGGTCGACGTCGATACTGAAAATCGCAAGCAGAATCGGACGAAGTGAATCAGGCATAACAAGTCGGTGATGGCCGCTGGTAACAATAATCAACATCTCCTTGTATCTACTGTTTACGTGGAGCCTGCTTACCAACCTTCAAACTTAAGTCTTTTGAGGCCTGCACTTACTTCTTATCGCAAGTACCGGGCCAACATTTCGTCTACGGGCCGGTGTCGTCTAAAGAGCAGACGACAAGCAGAAGCGTTTGAAAGAGCAGACGACAGTTCGAACGATCAGACGGCCGTTCGAACTTCAAGACGCACTGAACGTAGTCCGCAGGTGGGCCGTACAACTTGACGGTTTTCCGGCGTTCATGTTGGAACAAACAAATAAATCTGATGACCACAAGTATCCGTGAATTCAACCCAAAGTGCTTCCCGCCCAAGCAATTGTGGTCCGGCGGCGTCTGGTTTACCATTTTTACAGCACATATCCACGGTCTCGGACGAACCGAGAACATGAAAACTGATCTTCAAACCTTTCTCGACTCTTTTAGTACAGCCCCAGTCGCGGCGGTTTGACGAAAAGGCATGTTTTCGTCAGGTTCCTTTCAAAACAACGCAGGAATACACGCCTCACATGGGGCCTTCCGCCCACAGCCCCAGACCGGAAGTGCGACCGACGCGCCACCACCGCGCCGTGACGTAACAGAGGTGAGTCGTGCATAGTTTCTCCTCATTTTTAGTATGTGACCGAATGCTCTAGTTGTCAGTGACCTCATCTGAATAAAAATACATGAAAGATGCGTGTTAGTTTCCTCAAACTGAAACTCAGAGTCACTTCTCGTATAGGGAACTGCTAAGTGTAGGCTTTGAAAAAGGGCCCTACTTTGGGGAGTTGTGTCTTCTTTCTCAATAAAATAATATAACATGTTTTTAATAGAAATGAATGCCGAAATAGAGTATGACAGGCTACCCAAATATTAAAAAAAATCGAAGGTGGTGTTTTTTTATTTGCATCGGAATTTTTCGTTGTTTGATTTTTTTTTACTTGTTTGCCTAAATATATCCCGACTATCGTATCACTCAGATACCTTATTTATTTTTTAAATAATAGCCATATATAAGTAGAATACTACCTGCAAATTATATGATAATGAATAAATTATTTCATGAGATACAGGCCTCCAAATTTTGCCATTTGTCGTTCGAGCAGGCATGTTTGGCAATTTTTAGAAAAATAAATAAAATTTAAATAAATATTATTACTTTATATTACAAGCAAGCTGTACCCATAGTTTGCGTCTAAAAAGTATTAAAATTATCCTAATGTTATCGTTTTAGCTATTCACTCTCAAACGTGCCCCCTACATCAGTGCGCGTTAATGCAATTGTCCACCTCTTCACGCCTTACGATTTTTCCTGTACCCAAATATTTTTCTGGTCAAAACTAAGTGTGGATTCGTTTATACCAGACACTAGACAATAGGCATATAAAAATATCAGTCGATTTAAAAATGTTGACCAGCCACCCTTTGGTCGATCTTATCTGAATCATCCTATAACGACTTCTAAATGCTGAACTCTATGAAGCGAATTATCCGACGAATAACTGACGAACTTCGCCCAACAGCACGCTCGCTTTGCGCGCGACGTAGCAGCCACTGTGCTGATGTCACGCGCAGAGCAAAAGCCGCCGGGAAAAATCCGTCGATTTTTCGCACCCACTGAGTCCAGTCCTAGCTCGGCAGTTAACACTTTCAGTAAAGACGTCGTGATTTGGAATCATCACAGAACCTTGAAATGAAGCTTGTGACAAGATTTCTGGACTGAAACACTATTGCATACACTTGCTGGCCTGATATAGGATACCGCTTAGTAAAAGAGAAGAAGAAAACTTGGGAAGTCGCACATTGGTTGCGGTGTCCCATCCGTCTGGGTTCATGGAGGGCATGATGTGTATCCGAGTCGAATTGATGAGCCTGGAGACGTCCTCGTTCCCGCGCCGGTACTCGTCGCATAAATACCAGGCGAAGGCGAGCAGCAGCTCTCGACCCAGGACCTCGTTGCCGTGCATGTTGGCCACGTACTTTACTTCTGGTTCCACTGGAACACAGGAAAGTCAGAAGACAAACTGAACAAGAATGTCTCGTAAACTCGCGCGTACCTATACAAAGTATTCACTGGCGGCCATAGCTGTGTGCGCGGCTACTGAGTGCGTGCTGACGGCGAGCTTCCACAGTTCTTTTGCAAAAGTGCACTCCGCGCCATCGAGATAGCCGGCCTTAACAGCCTATCAATGTGAGCTCGTTCTGAGCATACGCTCTTACCCTCAAATATGGCGTCCAGTGAATACTCTCTCTAAAGTACACTAAAGTGCCTCTTTTCGCTTGGGTGCGTCTGACTGCTGCGTTCTACACGGCTCGTGGAGAATAAGGCAGTGTTTGCGTGTGGTATGCGAGCAAGTTATAATTCTGTTAAAACGAGTGATTCCACTTCTTATCGAGCAACTCGCTGCAGCTCCAAGAACAAGGTGCCGAAGCTCGCGCTGCAGAACTCGCAGATCCTGGGCTCCAGCTAGTGTAGCCCAGTCCACGCCCCGGTCACTACTGCGTGATTCGCATTAAAGGGGGGACAAGCAACAATTTTTGTACTTTAGTAAATACCGCTTAGAATTATTACTTGACATTCATAACCTATGAAACACTCGTTATGCTTCGTTTCAGCTTAAGTCCAGACGCAGCCCAGCTCTGGGCTTTCTGCGTTTCTGCCAAGCACGCGCGCTCGTGCAGTGTAAGCACTGTTCAGGCAATACGTTCAGGACCATATGCTCGCGCTTGTAGCATCGGCTGCGATTGGACGTAAGCTGAAACGAAGTGTAACTTTCTTCTCCACGTAAATGAAGTCGCAAAATAAAAAAAAAAATAAAAAATCGGGAAAAACGAGCAGCGTTCACCCCTCTACTCGAAGACAGAAGAAGCGGCCACGTGATCTGGGGCCATTTACATGTCACCAATGTTTATTATTGCCACGCGCTTGGGTTGGCAAATCTCAAATGACACGCTGTGAGCTTCACGGATTGTTAAGGTTTGGCTATTCCCGACATCGCAGCGATTGGGCATGGAGAAACTACCCGAATGCATATCGAGGCGCATTGCGTGTCACACGAGCCCAAACCGAATGCTCACGCAGTGCTCGTTGTCGATCGAATGAACCGCATTTAAATGTCGTCCCCGCGGTGATAGCAAAGCTTGATGACGAAATCCTGGGGTTCTCATTGTTGACAACGCCGACAATGCGATCCCCACAACTTCGTCACCAAGTTTTGCGAAGGAGAGACTGAAAGAAAACGTCCGCTTTTATTCCTGAAATTACGGGGTGACAAAGAAGCTTCTTGGTTGGTGACGTTGCGTGCGAATGTTGGCAATTTTCATTACGTGTTTTTAAACCTGCTTTCACTGCTTCATCTTTCGACCGCCAGGCGTTGTGAATATCTGATTCGCTCGATAAAGCTGGCATGCGAACCTTCCGTGACAGCTTTTTATTCTAGTCGCTATACTCCGCGATAACTTTTCTTGGCATTTCCGTGGAGAGGAGGAGAGCCCGCGCACAGCTTTATTCAGCGCTCAAAATGGGAGAGGGAACGCGTGCCTGAGCCCTGTACCCTCCACTGCATTGCCAAGAAAAGTTATCGTGGACTATATGTGCCGTCGATTTCACAGATGTCATCAATACGTCGGTCCCACTAGTGCTTGTAAGCTTCTGTAAAGAGGGGACACATCCCTACCCAATATTGTCACTCGGCCCCTTTAGAGGGTCACGCACAACCCCAACCTTGATATATTTTTATCGTTTAAAGTGCTCCAGAAAAAGCATAATATAACACCAACGTATTTTTAGCGCGAAAAAAAAAATTCGAACATGTGAGAGTTAATTAAAGATCTGCATCCACCACCTCTCTTTCCCCCACTTTCCCCTCCGGTACTTGTTCCAATAACGTTGTTAACACCGTTGCGTCACGTGGCACTACGACTCTGTACCGTCACGTCACCCAACCTGACGTCACATGACGCCAGGTCGCGTGACATGCCACGCACGCCATGGACGAACACGAAATCTGGATTAGCTTATCCTAGAACGATAATTACCTCAAGTTGCCACTAATTGCTTTTTATCTACTGAGCAAAGGAAAAAAAAAAGAGTAAACGTTTGGAAATACAGCGAAGTCATTGCAATAAAACAAAATACCAAGTTTGCTGAAATTAATTTTTGAGGAGATTATTAAAAGTAATTCGTCGTTAGTTGTTTATACATCGGGATGTTAGTCTGCCATAAACATGGCGACATTGTTACCCACGGATGAGAAATGTAGCCAGTGCAGTACAAATGCCAGCCTGAGGTTTTTAACGCGCATCACGCAGTAGTAGTTCACGACCGCACAAATAATTGGGGTTGTAGGGGTATTTAGACAGGGTGTAGTTTGTCAGCCATTTCAAATATGCGACGAATCACTCGCTGTAGATGACAAATTAAGCCAGTGCAGTACAACCGCTTGCCTGGAGTCTTTAACGTGCACCACGCAGTAGTGGTACACGACCGCACGCCGCTAAGGTGTTCATCCAAATCGAAACGGGCAGAGGTGGAAACCCAGAATCCCTGGGTTCTTCAGCGCGAGCTTTTGCTCCACGTGCTCCGAGCTTACGTGCGCGGTGTGCGCAAGCCCACTCGGCCACCGATCCCCTCGATAACATGAAATACTTTCAGTTCGCGAGGTATGAATAAGATTTTACAAAAAAGACAAAGCTGAGGAAATCCTTGAGACTTGCGAGTTGTAGTTTTTAGAATAGCTATAGATATTGAACAGAGTAATCATACAATGCGAGGAAATACGCTGAAATGAAAAATTGTGCTTCTTTTAATATACGATTTCGCAATTTTCGTTTTGTTATGTTTGAGATCCTCGTTTTCTCTTCGAAGCACTGGTATAGGCGGAGCAAGCCGTCGCCGAAGTCATACCGAAGTAAAAGCGTACAGCCGTCTCTGTATATTATTTCATCTTGGCCTATATTCAATCTTAACGTGACCTAGTTTATTCATTTGGGACCGTTCGTAAATCGTTCGCAAGAGGTTTGCGTTGCTAGCGGAAAATAGCGGGGCTCGTGCCATTACATTGAGCACGAATGAAGCTCGAGCCCGCAGGACCCGCAATTCGCAGCTTACCCTACCCCAAAACCAAACATAACTTTTCGCCATCTGGATTATGGAACTGGAAATCTTATTAGATTCTATCTGGATTTCAGGTTTTTAGAAATCATTCCTATGTCTGCAATCTGTATTTCAGGTTTCCAGTAATGATTCCAGTTAGATTTTCTTGTTCCATAGTCCAGATAGCGAACAATAATATTTGAATTTGGGGGTAGGGTACGATCTATGAAAACGTCTCTATCGTAGGAAGGAGAGAGTTTTAGAATAGGGGGTCCCAAGTCTTTGGGTCCCCTGAACAGCTTAGGGTGCCGCACTGCTCACGTGCAGATGGGGAGAAAAAGATTTGGGGGCCCTAGTTTTAAAACTCAATAACTAATGCATCAGGCCTCAGTGGCACGTGGATCTGAGGCCGACGTCCTCATACATCGTGAGTTCACTTCCCCTATTCGGACGATTCCAAATGCTCCGACACATGCCCGAAAACACGACCCTAAAATAGTTACGAACCATGTATTAAAAATCACCGGACGTGGAAAATATATTTTTTCAGAAATCGCGAATATGCTTTCAGCGAAACCCTATTTGAGATTTCCTTGCAACAAACTTTATCGTGCGGTTCTTTTCTTTTTTTTTTTCCGGAAATAGTGTAGAACAATTTTAATGTTCCGATTTTCATCCAATTTTCAGTTCACAACGGCGTGGTACACGACCCCAGACAAGCTGCCGTATATGACATTTTAAAGCAGGCTGACTCCACGCTGCCCAAATAATCCCCCTCCCCCATCCCACTGCCGGAACTCCGAAACCTTAAAGAAGCTGAATTTCAATCGAACTTACAGAAAATGCATACATAGTACGGCTTTTCTCATTCAAATCGCGCGCTAATATTTACTCCAGCAACGGTCGTACTAAAACAGCCCAAGTAAGTGAACAGCAAACACAGCAGCTACTAACCGTCCTTTGTTCTGAGCGTCTGTGACATCCATCTTTTTTTATGCTAGAGACAATGGTTCGCTCAGACGTTCGTCCCAGTCTCTTCGTTCCTACCGCAGGTATACGGTATCAGCTGCTTCCGTAAATTATGTCCCCCATACGGCACGGCTCTCGCTCGTCGTTCTAATAATGGCTGTCACATGCCTCCTAGGTATCGACCCGTCACCGACCACGAAACCGTTCTGCCAGCGACGCTCTTCAAAATACACCGTTTCTGCGAACGTTTACTGTCTCTAAATTATTCCCGGTATAAAAAAGTGAAAGGGAAGCTTGTAAATCTTTCGAGAAAACGCCGCCATCTGTTTGCAGCTGCGCCAACTGTCCGACGCCTCAGCATCGCTATGCGCTACACCGCAAAGCAGCTGTGACGACGGAGAAGCCGACTTTCGGGAGACCGCATCTTCAAGATTTTGTTTTTCGAGAGCATGAAGTTTTTTTTTTTTCTCGAAAAGTGTCCGTCTTATCTAGAATACACCCATTTAATTATCTATATTTATACTTAAGGCGTCGTTGTGAACAAAAAAAGTTAATTTAAAGATTAAGATAAATGGTTCTCCACTCTCTCGCGCTCGGAAGGCCACGCAAACCGCGCGCGCGCTCGCGGCTGGTGAAAGATACTCACGTTCCTCGTGAACCCCAGGGTTATCAGTGATCTCGATCACCCACAGTGGCTGTCCGAGAACGCTGCGCTCACGGAGCTCGTACATGTTCGCGACATCGGGGCAGGCCATCACAATCTTGCGAAGCTCGAGCTCCAGTTCCCGATTGTCGTGATGCTTGAATTCGAATTTGGACAGCGAGCCGGGCGGATTTTGAGCGGCCTCGGCGAGCGTGAGGAAAGCGAGCAGTAGCGGCAGCGACGCCAGCAGCAACATGACGATTGTTTGCCCGGCGGCCATGGGTGACCGTAACGCCAGCTCGGGTCGCATGAATGGAGGCGGCCGATCGCCCGACGTAACCCTGGGCCGCTGCTGCCTACGCCGTCCTGCCGCTATCGGCCCGCTCCGTGCTGCGTAGCGTTTCCACTGGAGACGCCGACGTCATCCGTGACGTCACAATCAACGATCGTCTGCTTGGATCGCATGTGGCGGCTGGCGCCCTCTTTCGAAGTAGAAGGAGACTTCGAAGAACCGCGCATAGCCTCCGAGACTGCCGGAGGTGCCGGAGGACATGCAATCAAATAGTCTCCTTACAAGCACGAGCATGTCTCGAATGAAGCTGTCACTTCACGAGCGCGCGTGCTTGAGGGGTTACGCTCAAAGCGTTGTGCTCGCTCTTGTAGTTTTAATGCGAAAACATTAAAGGACCACTGAAATGAAAAAAAAAATGTTGTTTTTAAGCAGTCTGGTTGGGACACGCGTGCCAAAAAACAAATTTTAAGCAATTTTTTTTTGTCGCAATATTGATGGTCGCCTTCTTTCCACTTGTTCTCTCTCTCTCTCTCTTGTCATTTCGGGCGCTTGGGGGAGAGGTGGATCGGCTTGTCCATCACCTTGAGGTGGAGAGAGCGTATGACCATCTCGTTGAGGTGGAAAGAGTGTATGCTCATTCTCTGACGTGATGACTTTGCGCAGGATTTGAAATAAATCTCGCGCCGTCAAATTGCTCTAATTTTTTGTTTTCGCATAAAATTTATTTTTCGACACGCGTATCCCAGCCAGACTGTTTTTTTCTTTTCCTTTTTCAGTGGCTCTTTAACTGTTACGTGGAGCGGAACCGGCGGAGTCCATAACCGCCAAAAACGACACCTAAAAACCCGTAACCGCGCAAAACGGCACCTAAATTGACTGCGACGCGTCATATCAGAAGCTTTGTCAGGAAGCCGGCGCGGGCGCTCGACGTCAAAGCGGACGCACCTCGGAAATAAAACACAAAGAAAAGCACAGCAATGCGCAGATGCCTCGTCACGGAAGCGGGCGGGTGCGCTCAAAATCAGAGCGGACACGGGCCACAAATAAGACACAAAGAAAAGCACAGCAACGCAATGCTTCGTCACAGAAGCCGTCGTGAAACCGGCAAGGTTCACCGCGCCTGCGCAGTGGGTGGGAAGCGTGATGTCGCCGCCGCAGCGCCGTGTGCGATAGGAACACGTGGCGGGCTGCTTGTAGGAATGCACTGCGTGTAAGAACGCGAAAGCATTCTTACACAGTAAGCAGTCTAAAGTGTCTCTGTCATATTTTCCTTCGCTGGCACTTTTGGATGAGAGGTCAGACTGCATTTTATAGCCCCCGATACCCCTCATAGTGTGTGCAATTCATTTTTTTTTTTATTTAGTCGCTGTCTCAAATAGAGCATAAGACTCTCTCCCGGTGAAAACTGAGCACTGCATGCCCAATTGGTCAGGAGCGTAAGCTCTTGCATTTCGAGACTGGTTCGTTTTATCGCACTCGTCCGTCTAGTGCCGTCTAGCAGTTTCTCTGAGAAGTGCAAATTGAGGGCGGTCCAAAATGCTGTTCAGCTCGTCGGCTGCCGACCAACTAAAGTTTATCGAGTGGGCGAGGCTGGCAGCTGACAGAGTTGGGGTCCTGGACTAAGGGAACCACCCAGAGAATGATATAAGGGCACATTAAAGTGTATTCCTTCCTTCACTTCCAAAATAAACAGACAATCAACCTCCGCAAATCGTAAGTCATAGCTTTCTTTTACTTTCATTATCGTGAAAAAAAAAAGTGACTTATCTCTTCCTTTCTCTCTCTCTCTCTCTCGTTATCGTGATTCTTCTGGCAACTGCCACGTCGTGTATTTTCTCTCGATCTTTTGACAAGCCACGCACTTGCCAAGAACTACGCGAGTTTTATAATTAGTTCATTAAATATATTTATTGCCTTTATAATCATCTTGTCTCAAGCGAACTATTCATTTAGTAGTTATTTCTTATTTCGTTAGTATTTTTTTCAACAACTCTTTCGCAAACGTTTTTACTCCAAACACTGAAGAAAAAAAATCTCGAAGGCAAAAAAGAAAAGAAAAGCGTTTAGAAATAATAACAAGGGCTAATGAAGGGTATTTACATGGTCTGTCACACACCCGAACTATTTCCTTGCGTTCTCTTCTCAAGAAAGTATCTCTCAAAGGCTAATGACATTATTGTTTGGTTATCCACACCCCTTGTATATATGAACATAATTATTCCTCGGCTGCCAGGACGAACATCGGGATTGATCACCTGATGAACAGCAGCGATCTAATTTTTCGTTGTTGATTGGCATGTATGTTGAGCAAAAGGTGTGAAAAAAGAAATTAAAGGAAGATCTATTAGTGGATCCTTAGGGAATGCGTTACCATGAACTCTTGGGAAACGCCACACACGTCCCTCTCTGGAAAACGCTTACTCTGACCCGTACACTTTTCTATTCTGGCTTTCTCTTTTGCTTCCTGTATTTTTGCTGCCTCTTCTTGGCTTCGTTACGAGTTCAGTGTTAGCGTTTCCCAAAGGGTCATGCTAAGGCATTTCCTAAAAATCCGCCAATGGATCTTCCTTTGATTTTTTTGCCGCCTATTTGTATTAGCGCTGGTGCTTGATTCACACTCCATTTTGTAGCACAAACCGAGGCATATGCGCTCCCCACACCTGCAAGTTCAGACTCGAACCAGCATCCGCGCGCGTATTGGCTTCCGCCCCGTGACGTAGCATCCCTCTCGCCTTTGTCCTTCACCACTCTGCTCCTCCCTACGCGGCGCGCTTCCCTTTCCACTGTTTTGTCTGCAGTTGGACGGCGTCAGCTTTTCCCTGTATAATATTGGCACTAATGCTAACGCATGAATAAGCGACTACCGTTCTCTTTCTCCCTTCGAGTTGAAAAGCCAACTGCGGAGCAAGAGAACGATGTCTCGGCGTGATATCACTACATGTGGTGTTCCTCGAAAGCCTTTAAACGAGGAAAGTAATCACCACTGATGCTTCGCCGTAGTCACTGCTGCTGGACTACTAAATGGACAGAAACAAGTCAGCCGCCCACGGCTTAAACTACGTTGGCTACTACTTTTACCACGGCGTGACTGGCGTGCAATGTTACTAGAGGGGGTCAGTTTGAAAACTCGCTTCCCGGCGTGGCGCCATATCGTAGAGCGCGCGAGAGGGCGCTGTGACATGCATGGGTAGTAATTCAATTACAGTCATTGAATTACTGTAATTTATTTCTTCTTTCTGGTTTTTGCAATCGTAATGTATTACTTTTGGTTAAAATAATTGTACTTTAATTACCTTCTAGCGTAAGTAATCGCAAAATTTCAGTCACAATTACAATTACTTTTGCAAGAACTTTCAACGCCGGCGCTCCTCTACCCCCCCCCCCCCTTTAATCGCGGCGACGACCGTGAATGCGTCTCTCCCAAGTAGCTTTGGCTGTACTGCATGGTTTTAGTGAGACGGTGTGTAGTTGAAACACTCTGAAAGCCTCAGCGCTCGCACAAGCGACCTAGCGCTCGGTGACACGCACGCACACACACGCACAACAAAAATAGGGTTGCGTTGTTTGTTGTTTTGCTGCTTACACTGCCGGCTGAGAGACAGTCCTCACTGGAGCCTACCTTCAACGGCCCCTTGTGGCGCCGTCTACGGTGCGAGGAGAAAACAATAACGTAAACTCATGACCTCCGAAATGGTCAACATGCAAAAATATTGAGAAAAAAAATGAGCTTCAACTTTCAGCCGAGGCTGGGGATTTTAATTGTCAATGAAGTTAGTTTTTTCTTTCTTTGCCAGTTTGTTTTACGCCGCTCTTTCACCACTGTCGAATATTTGTTTCTTTGAATTATTTCAAGTTTATTTCTTGTTATTTTTACTTCGGCTATTATTTACATAAGCATTTTGGAGACCGACCTTGCACCCGTGAATACTGTCACCAATGTTTCGGGAGTCCCGATTCTTACATTTCTGAGTCATTATAAACTCAATGTAAATAATTTATAATATCATGAAACCTTTGTAGGTGAATTTGGTCGTATTAGCGCGTGTGTATTTTAGTTTTATATTAACACTCGTAAAATATTTATGTATGACTAATTGTCGCATTTTTATTTGCCTGTATAACAAAAGTGTGCCAACCCAAGTTTACTTTAGCGATCTGGCGTCTTTTGTATATGAACTAATTTATAATTTTTGAAAATATAAGAGCTCGGGACTTCATTACTCCAAACTGTCAAGTTCTATCATTCACTAACAAAATTCATAAAAGGAAAGTACAATTCGTGACATTTATACAGCGATGCTTAAGCCTCATCAAACAATGAGACAAGTAATGAACAAATGCGTTGTATTGTAAACAACTCGTTTAAAGTTATATAGACGCTTTGCAGCAGCTGTGCATGGGCGCCGCCATAACTGACCTGCAGTTTTTGTTCCCCCTTATTACGTTTACTTCACTTCATTATTACCACAGCAGGCCAGGTTATTGCAATCTTAGATCTTATTTTGTCTTTCTCCCCAGCATTGGCCTTTGTGGAGGCT
Source organism: Ixodes ricinus (assembly GCA_037355805.1). Lineage (NCBI taxonomy): Eukaryota > Metazoa > Arthropoda > Arachnida > Ixodida > Ixodidae > Ixodes > Ixodes ricinus. Next base: position 34,909 of record JAZHYW010053074.1, on the reverse strand, counting down.
CGTCCACACCAATTTCAGTGGAAGGTCAGCAATGGCGGCTGTATTCTGGCGCGTGTGTAAAGCGTGTATAGCCGAAGTTGGGTCGCTTTCGGAAATAAGTAGTTATAAAGTGATTGCATAACTTTTTAAAAGTAATTTGTAATTGTAATAAATTACTTTTCAAGTAGTAGTAATTGTAGTTGTAGTTGAACTACTTTTTGGAGCAAAGTAATTGTGACTGTATTTAAATTACATTTTGGAAGTAATTTACCCATGTATGCGCTGTGTCACCCTAGAATCGAGTCTCGGCGGTGTCTCGTTGTCGTCGTTGTTCCTCGTGTTTTCGCTGGTCTCATCGGTGGCTCGTCGTAGGCCCGTAAGCGTTAGTTTTTGGTGCCGAGAACTTTGAGTCGCTCTCCAATCCAAGAGAAAGCATGCCGACCTGCTGCGCTCGCGGCTGTCACAGTGGATACGCCTCGCAGGTGCCAAAAAGTGACGATGAGCGCCACTTCTTTACCGCTCCGAAGGATGATGCTGTGCGCCTGAAGGTATAGCAGAACACGACCCCGGGGGAAATGTTCACGCTCACATAAAATAACTATGTGTGCGATTTGCATTTTCAGCTCGATGACATTAATTGTGAATACTCGCACGTCATCAATGGCCATCAATCGCACGTCATCATCAATGCTCCAACGACACTAGCGGAGGATTCGCAGCGGATCTGGTGAAGCGTCTCACGCTGCGCAGAGAGAACCGATCTCACGGCGACGCAGCGCCACTGTTTCGCCAGCTACAGCACCTGCCCGCGATCCTCCACTGGGAGCGAGAGGCGCTCATGCGTGGAGGACTACTAGAAAGCAGGTCCATTGACGGATTTGGCCTTCGTTGTGCTTTAGACTGGAGTCTGTTGACGCAACCTGAGCTTCGTGTCTCTAACAGGTACCGGTAAACATTGTTGCGAGGACGGAACAAACGTGTTACAAACGGTTGTTAAAAAACACACGTCTCGTTTCAATATTTCCCTCCGATGGAGCGCCACCACATCGTCCAATTCTTGAGAACTGAAAAGTAACACAAAACACTGTAGTTGCCGCACAAGCCAGGCTTTATTCGTCGATTTATTCGTATAAGGTGAGCCAAATGAGGATCCGAGGACAGGTCAATCAGAACCATGCGGAGATCGGAAAGCGCCCTTGCTTCGCTAGCTTCGGAATCAGGATCCTTACAAAAGAAGAGAAAAAAGCAGCATGAAAGCAACTCTCCTTTCCTCCAGCAATTTATGCAGAAACAATGATCTAGGTTTGTCTATCGCTCAATGTCGACACATTTCTTTATCCTTTCGGGCTGCAGTTACTGTCCGACCTTTGCCTAGACTCTGTTTCCGCATTACTTGTGAAACGACGAAAGCTACGACCCTGGTGGGCCAATGAAAGCGTCGAAGCCAAGCACGTGACCACCGAGCGCCGGAGGACGCTCCCGTGAAGAGGGCTTTCGCGTGGCCCGCTCCCACGTACTCTTGTTGCTTCCAAATTATCAAGAAGCAGAATATAGCAGCGATCATTTGTCGGAGGGTACAGTCTATACTTCGTTTCACCTGATGTGCGAGCGAAGGCAAAGCTTGAAGCGCGAGCGCGAAAGTTCCATGCGTTCAGGCTTTGCTCGAGCGCGCGAGCTGGGGAGAAACGCAAAAAGCACTGGTCTCGCGCTTCTAGCTTTGGCTTCGCTCGGAGATAATGTGAAACGAAGTATAGAAATACTTTTCACGGATTGTTACCGCTTACAAAGCATAAAAACCGGTGCAGCAACAAAATAAATCTTTTTTTTTCGACTGTTTAAAATTTAACAGGGTCGCTCGAGAAATATCTTAAAATCTCGCAACTAAGGCACCCAAATTGCCATAATAAATGATAATTGTCGGCATACTTTATTGTCAATCTCATATTAGTGAGCAGTGCTGTAGGAAGTGCGAGTATAAAACCGCAAAACGCTTTCTTTCCACAAAAACTAACAAGAAATTTATTATTATTATTTTTTTTTTTACAATTGCGCTTTTGAGTTATTTGTTGTCGGAAAATCGGTAAAGCCGCGAAGTTACGTTCGAGTTCCTCTAAAGGCCGGCTATACACATGCATCTTAGCGCTAGGATAACGCGAAGCATCGCTGGATCAGCGCTACTGTCAGCACTGAGTTACCACTGTATTGCGTGTGTAAGCAAGCAAAATCGGTGTCGCGTGCTGACACAGCGCTGAAATAAGTCCGAGATAAGTCCGAGCTTTGTGTACAGACCAATACAGTGTTCACAAACAAGTCAGCGTTTGCCCATACCAGGTATGGGCACTGTCCGTGCGCAGAAACCAGATTCCCGTGAAGTGAAGCGTCTATGCGCATGCGCAGTGCCGACATCAGCGCCACCGCAGTGCCATCGCGTAAGATAATTGAGTTGGTGGGGGTAGTGCTGAGTTAGAGCTGAGGTGTGAAAGAGCCAGGCTCGTTCACACAGTTGCGTCGCGCGCGCGGCGCTGCGTCGTGCAGTACAGTGCCTCCCCATTGGTTCGTTAAAACGGTCGCCATAGCAACAGCTCGACGCAAGCAGTCTTAACGCAGTCAAACGCGACTGTGTGAACGAGCCTTGAGTGTGAACGGGCATTGAAGCTATCGCTGCGTCAACTCACAAGCCCTGTTGAATGGCTCGGTGTTCTCTCTTTTTCCAGATGTCCATGCGTTTCCGGATGGGTAGGTGATCGTAGTCCTGACAGACCTCGTCGTCTTCGTGATCTTCCACCTTCGTTCAAAGAGGGGTTCGAAGCTCGTTATTCGAGTATAGTCAGTTCGAACGAGAGATCACTCCGCCTAACTTTACGCACAAAACAAACACCTTGCTTCGGAGTAAACAGGCCGTATTATATGACTTGACAGAGCGCCGGGCTCTCATCGGAAGAATAGGAAGGAGAGAGACTATATGCCTCCTCCAGAATCAAGCGATAAAAAGCGTAAAGCGTCGTCTGCCCCTCGCGTAGGGTCTGGCGTTGGAGCGTCCGGCGTTCGAACGCCAGGAGGTGCTAGAAGCAGACAACGCGCTTGTTCGTTTGACTGGAAGGAGGCAGTGGGTAGGGACGAGCGCTGCTATCCTTTGCGTCTTTCCAGCAACCCTTGTGATCAGAGCTCGGCGCCCTGACGTCCTCGCGCGCTCTAATCTCCTCCTGTCTCAGTTTCTTTATTTTCTTTATATATATATATATATACATATATATATATATATATATATATATATATACATCTTTATAAAGCGGCCTCCTCCATTCTGTAGGAAATGGAAACCAATGAAGAAAGAAAGAAAGAGAACAAGGAGCAAGAAATACCGGACGCAAGGTAGAAGACACACAGACAGGAGCCCTTGTGTTCGTTGTGTTTTTGCGCCTCGCACCATGCTTCAAAACGTTCATAAACTAGCCCATTTACAAGTTCTAGAGTATACAGCCTTGTAATGTTTGCAAATCCACAGCCCAGCGTGCGATCTCAACAGCTCAGCACGTGCATGCATGTTTGTAGCTCTAGAAAGTGACCATAGCACGCGCCATTCACACGAGCAACTAAAATGGCACCGAAGATTTCGCAGCGGTTCAAAGTTGGAGATCGATGAGGCAAGCTGTCTCTCTTTTCGATAAAAAAACGGACACTCAGTGAATCCGCATTTATACCCACCCGTAATTCACTCGTTAACCGCATAACCAATAAAAAAAATAAGTAAACAAAATTGCTTTTCCAACTCGGCGAATTTCGAATCTACAGCTCGATGAAATGTCTTGCGGGTTTCTAGAGTTTGTTTACTTATATCGCTGAGGAAATTAATCTCAGAAGTTCCGTGAAGCGCCATCAAAGCCACAGTGCCGATACTCGGCGTGAACTATTTGGTTACGTTGTCAGGGCTATCGTGGCCTCCGCAGTGCTCCAACTCTGTCAAAGCTATACTAGCGCGAGCACACGCGAATGGCACGCAAGCAAGCGACAAAAGTATACGTGGGCATTCGCGTCCGTACCTCCTACAATGTTTCACGGATGTATTGAGACCACGGTGGAAGAAATACATTTAGGTGGTGACTCTGGCCGCTCTTCCCGCGAGAAGCGAGCGACCAGATCGTGATCGGAGCTAGCATCGAACTCTGTTTCACCTTATGATGTACCGCAGGAAAGGCTACAACCTACAAGCGCGAGCTCCTTGCTCTGGGGCACATCTCGGCGGCACAAGCTCTCGTGACTTAAGAGCGGCTGCCAACGCTATGAGCTCGCGCTTCTAGCCTTCGCTGCGGTACAACATAAGGTGAAACGAAGAGTTAGTTCCGCGCCGCCGCGGAGGGCGCTGAGGTGTGAGCACCGTCAGAGCTCTGAGCACCGTTAAAGCCCCTCGATATGTTTCCGTTTGTTTTGCAAGTAGCGTCAAGTGCGCGAGCGCACGTGGCACGTGTCTCGAGAAGCCCTTGGAACCAAATGGCGGCGCAGCACTGAAATGAGCGGCCCTTGGAAGCGAATGGCGGCGGAGCACCCGCTCGTGGCACGTGTCTCGCGCGTTTCAACAACAGTGGTTGGCGCTACTTGTAAAAAACGCCTTCATCAAAGGGCTTTAAGCACCGTGGTTTGAGGTCTCTCCTCGGCGGCCACGGTTTCGGGGGCGTAGCCTGCTCGCCTTTTTCGCGGTGTGGTGGTGGTGTGCGGCCAGTGGCTGGACCTCATGTTTTGATTTGGTGCTTGTCGATCAAAGGTGCCACCATCGTGCACGAAGGTGAGCCTTAACCCAAAGAAGAAATTAGGCTATAAGGATGGGAAAGACGTGCTTCGTTCCCAACTGCAATTCGGGGTACCGGAACTGTGCAGAGCGAGTGTCCTTATTGAAAGCTTCATTGAATGACGTTCTCCTGGAGCAGTGGCGTCGTGCAATCCCGAGGACCGATCGCAAGTTACTACCTAGTCTCCTCATCTCGTTGACCAAATGAAGACCAAGCTTCACAGTCTAATTTCTGTCGAAGACTGGGAATGCTAAGATGTCTGGACAGAAGAGGCTGAAGAAGCCAAGTCTGTGGACTGCATACTATGTTGTGTAACTGGGTTTCTGAATGTGAAAATGAAAAAAGCTACACGCTGCCCTGCATGCCGATCCGCTTCCAGCATCGAAAAAAACACTTCTGCTGAAGCAGCACTGACAAACGTGAAGAACAGATGAGGCCTTATACACCACAACAAGATCCTTTTCAGCTACTGAAGAAACCGGAACAGTTCTTCGTGGAAAATGAAAGCCACTAGACTTGTCTACTGGAACACAATCTACAGTATACTTGACACATGCACAATAACGTTTCCATGCGCTGAACACAAAGAACAAACAGTTGCCCAGTTGCTCCACTACTACTTCAGCATGCGAATGCGACAACTCTGTCAGCATATTACCCTGAGTATGAACAAACAAGCTCAAGAAAAAAGAAATCAGCAACGCAGCGCTCGTCTTAGTTTAAGAGCATGGGCGAGAAACACAGGATGTAGGAGATTGCGTTCTTTGGTAGTATGCAGTGAATTCAGCTTTTGTGTACATTTTAAAGGAAAATATTTGTTAGGTCTTTCTTTTTTTGCAGATGAAATGTGATTTATGTCCTATAACCGCTACTATTGTTTGACTTTCAGTCACTGTGTCATTACGTCAGTCACATATGTCATCCTACTGTGTCATCATTTCAGTCACTATATCATCATAAATACATTTTTTTCTGCTCACAAGGATTGTATGTTCCACGGTACAAGTTGAAATTGTATGTATAAACCATTTGTAATGCTATAACCTTTATGCGCATGTAAGGAATTATTTTGGCCCCACTATGTAACATTATTAGAATTTATCTTTTTCAATAAGAAGGCAGAATCCGGGTGGAAAATATTACCCGACCTCCTATAAGGCCACGCAATGTATGTAAACAGTTTACGGAATCTGTTACCAAACATGCTGTTTGACAAAACAGTCGAGCACGACCCAGTTGTTTACTCTAAATGACTCTAAATTATTGAAGGCCCAGTAGATTATGCCGGGAAGTTTTATATTTATACGAGTATTTTTGTCACGTTAAGTCACCCTCGGAATGTTCTGGTTTAAAAAAACAGGAACCGCTCGGGGAAAAGGCAATCAGTGCCAGTGCGCCAACATAAATCCATCATTTCAGTACACAGTACACAGGGACCGAGTAAAAAATGCAGAATTTCCTTCACAAGCCCTCTATACAAGCCTTCACAAGCCCCTCTAAACTTGGGCGCCATCTATCCCCGTGCGCGTGAAGCACGCTCGCGCGCCGAACATAATGTGGTCGCCGCGTGAGACAGAGAGTCCTCAGCTAAATGTATTTCTTCCACCGTGATTGAGACTAAGTGTAGCGCCGAGAAACTGCAGAGAGAGGGGAAAACGAGAGCGCGCGGAGACGTCCGAACGCAGAGCTCTGGTTGGTTAGATTGCAGTGGTAGACATAAATCTAGCTGCCTTTGTATCCACTGCACTTGTTGAGCGCGTTCGAATGCGAGAGCCAAACGCCGGACTCCAGCGTTCCGCGTTCTAGCGCTTTCGAAGAGTGCCATGGGGAAAAAGGCAGCTATCTTTAGGTCTACCCACTATTCATTCCAACCAGAGCGCAGCAATCTGACGTCATCGTGAGCTTTCGTCTCCTCTCCCTCAGTATCTCGGTGCACACTCGGAAACAACTTTTTCTGGCATTTCCGAAGAAATTAAGACTGCGCGAGCACAGTTGGGATCGGCGCTCAATGTGCGCGAGCGCACAGATATACCATAGCTTTGGCTTCATTGCCAAACAAAAAGTTGTCCCCAAGTAGAGTTGCTTTCAGAATATCTTATCTTTAGGCTCGTAAATTTAGTTTATTTGAAGAAGTGATCGGCGAGAGAATGGCTTACAGTCGCTCATGTTATTCCACACTGCGTGAAATGTCATAAGCGTTCAAAAATTAGCTTACCGTTCGTAAGTTGTGATCGCAAGAAATATTCCTGAAAACAAAAAATCCCGTTATCGTTTAATTTTTAGAGGAGCAGAGAAACGTCATACGTTTAGTGTTTCCCAAGTTCGGATCAAGTACGCACGCGTGAAAATGATCGAGATGCGTAAGAAGATATGAAAACATTTTCAGGAAAAACGTGCACGTGAAAGAATGCACCGAAAGGTGCGTCTACTTGGCAACCTTTCCACATTTTTTTGCGGTAAAAGAAGACCTGCTGCTCAAATTACAAATAAAAAAACAGCAAAAAACACTGCATGAAAGAGCAAGGCGGGGTTATCTTATAGCTCGTATCGCAGCTAAAAGGCAGCTCTGATCGCGCTCATTTTCAGAGCAGTACATCTCAATCACTAAACGATCATTTCTATTTCCCCGATACGTCGGCGTTGGTATATTTGGAAACATTACTATTGCCCCCTCAGCGGGATGCGCTACTGTCATCTTTGTGCACGAGTCAAGAAATCATCAGCAATACGGGTGTTTGCTGGCGCTGCACTTAGGCTTAAACTTCCCCAACGTGTTTACGACTGACTCGTCTTGCAGTATACGTACATATCGGACAACCAACTCCAACCACTCTGACTTGAATGATATACAAGTGCAAATTACGAGTCTTTTGTATACTTTGTTCACAAACAGAGCACCACTGGGTGTTTGTTTGTAAACAAATAAGTAAAACAAGGGAATATTGTAACAGCTACACCGAAGCCAAAATAGGAATGACTAAAACTTTGAAGTCCGACCGCAGTAAACTATCCTGTGGAGCCAATCAAATTAGCAGTCAACGGCTACACCCCCCCACCCCCCCACCTCTCAAAAAAAAAAAAGAAAAGAAAATAGAGATTCGCACCGCATTCCCTGCGCGTGATTGGTCGGTGATAAGCAGACGTACAAAGACGGCAAGTGCCATGACGAAGCACTTTTAGCGTTGTTTGATCGGCTCCATCGGACTGTGTAGCCTTGGCTGCGGTCGTACTTAAACAGAGTAGACCTAAACTAAAACAATAAAACAAAACAAAAAAAACTAACGCATGTTTGGTGAATAGCTCGCCGAATTTTTCCGTCTTCACTTTATCCCCGATTTCATGACGCCTTCGAGGCTCATGATGTCCTCCGGAAGCGGGTACGACAGCATCGTGTCTTGCGCGAGGGCTTTTCTGTCCTGTCCACCTCCTTCGGCCATGTGGAACTTCTCCAGGAACTTGGTGACCCTCCTGCCCCTCACCGGAGAACTCATTCTCGCCTCGGTGGTCTTGGAGCGAGCGCCGACCCTCTGGAATCCGAAGGGAATTACGACACCGGATGACTTGCCCTCCACGGGGGAAGATCTGACTTGGGCGGTTCTTCGACGATGACCATGTCCACGGTGGACGTAGACTTGTCCTCCTTGACGGACGTGCCACTGGTTGCCGCCCTGATGGCGGACTCCGAGACGGTTCTGCGTGAGCGGCTGCAGCCGGGGTTCCGAGGCCTCTAGCGTGGGCTCCATCGGCAGTTCTCGGTCTTGGAAAGGAAGTGATGCGAAAACCAGCGGTGCGGGTTCGTCCTCCATGTGGGTGCTCAGTTCTTCCGGATCCCTCTCCTTGTCGTGTTCCGCGCTTTGGGCCTCGAGATCGGGATCTTCTGGGATAGTCTCCAGGGGTTTTGATAACTGCATAGGCTCTGGTTCGTCGCCATCGGTCAGGCTCAAATCTGCGCAGAGGACGACGAGCAAATACGGACTGTTTACGTGGGAAGTCTCTTAATCGTTTTAATACGTTGTAAACAATCCGCCAGGCTACACCTCGGTGTCAGCACGATACAAATAAAATCGAGAAGTGAAAGTAGATTCGCCATTTTTAATTCAGCCACTATAGCAGGGCTCAAGGCAACGAGCGCGTGCTGGAGGCCGTGCAACCCAAAAACACGCCGCTTTCATTATCTCAGTGACATAGCTGACCGCGATAAAAAAGAAATCTGCGATAGCGGTTCCGCAGCCCGAGTGCCAGGAGTGAACGTAACTTGAACCGGGCCATATTCCAACCATGCTTTATACGGGCAGTCTTAGCTCGACGATCACCGTTTTTTACATGCCAGTTAAGAAGCGTTAGTAGATCGCTTCGATAACTCCGACAATCGCACCGAATATTTGTATCGTTATCGGAGCAAATAAACAATTTACTAAAACTTTCTATCCCTGGACATTTTACATTAAGTAGCATAACCAATCAGGAAGCAAGGAAGGTGAACATAGACCATAATGTTCATTCATGATGCTAGAATCGCAATATTGTTTTCTCGTCGAAATGCAAGGCAGGTCTTCTCGCTCATGCTAAAGAGATGCCTATTATACGCTCCACCTAGGGGATCGGCGGTGATGGTTTGCTTCGGGAGATCTACTTCGGAAATTCCTGGTATCAAGGCATCACCACCGGGCGTGTAAGAGTTGTCCGGGTCGGCGTCCAGGATACTGTCTTCGCTGCAGCAAGATACGTGGCGCAGTTACGAATTAACGAAAGACGTCACACTATGGTACAGAGCGCGACACTGTTAGCGCGAACAAGCGATCGCCGGTTTTTCAAGTTTTCTCTTTGAAACCAAGGGATGTCATCGAAGTTATTATTGCTACGGAAAGAGCTCATTTAGTTCTGTAGTGAAAGCGATAAAATTTTGTGCTCGCTAATACTATATACAAGTAAAATGCGAAAATGCGCCGATGTCGTAGTCGCGCTAACAGTGTCGCGATGTGTACTTTGCAGGTTAGGAAAAGCAGGACAAGCCCCTCCCACAAAGCTCCCGGCTCGCCACGATTGGTTGCTTCCTCCTCGCCACTCACTTCCTCTACACCGTTCGCTCTGTTAAAGAGGAAAGAATGAAGGACCTTGTGGGAGGAGCTTAACCTGAGACAGACTTAGGTAAGCGATTCTGAAGAATGACAAATAACTTACTCGAGGGACGCGTAAGACTTTTCCGATGTCAACTCCCCTAGAAATGGAAGCCGGTCCTGCAAAAGTTTCACAGTAGTTCTAGATCGCATAAGCAGAAAAATGAATACGCTCGCAGCTTTACAGCAAGATGTCGGAAGTCAAGAAGCAGTAAAATGAATTTTGGGTTTGCATTTAGATACGGAGAGGTTCGTTGAGGGTACACCTGAAGAACTCTTGCCGACTCATTTATTAAACTTGATTATCCAGAGTGACGGATTAACGCGATATAGGTCAGCCGTAATACAATAGGTTGCAACGCGGTGAATGCAGAAACTCGCTACGTCACCAAAAGGAAATGGATAGGTCGAAGAGACAATACTGTGCACATGTGATGCTCAATGCATAAGCACAGTACATATCGTACAGCAATGAGTTTTTTTTTTAATTGCAGACAGGTTGTTGCGCAAGATGCGCGGATAGCTTTTGGTATCTTGCTGCTAGATGACTGACCAGGTTCATATCAAGAAGAAAAACATCAGATCAAACAAAAACGAAGAAAAAAACACAAACTCCCGTGGATTTCTGTCCCGACTCTCCGTGATAAACGTTCATCAGCGCGTTCGGGTCGTTAGTGCTCTCTGTACCAGTGGCAACAGTGTTGCACATTTTTGCCGTGTTACGGGAAAGAGAAGCACAACGAAATATATCGAATCGCATACATAGAAATATCAACGCCCAACTCCTAAAAATTACTGCTTCCAGTGGATTTTCAGTTGACGGATTTCAACCCCAGTCGAGGTTTTCGCGGTGTGACGAGGCAATTATAGCGACATAGGCGCCGCGCCGTAATTAAAAATCTGGATGCTGGTCTATTCCCCGGTCGTCTCGTGGGCGCTGCCGTCTGGTCACCTATAGTGCGGAGCGGGCGCAATTGGCGACAGCTATGATTCGAAAATGCCACTTGCAGAGACTTTGTATACGGTGCCAAAAATTAAGTAATATCGTTTCGCTTTTTTTTTGCGTTTTTTTTATTTTTTTTTAAATGACGGAAAAGCTTTTTTTTTTTTTTGCAAATAAAATTTTAGATAACTGGTAACCATGATTTCAAGCCGCAATGTATGCTTCATAAGTGTCTTTCCTCTGAATTGTAACCCATTTAGTGCCTCTAAACAAATACAAAAACGGTGGATTTTTTTTTTTGGTGGGGGGGGGGGGGGAGTTAGTGAAATGGAAATTTAAGTGGACTTTCTTGAGTATGGTGAACTTGAAGTATGGGGGGCAATAAACAAAACGCAGTATATATGTACAGTATGCTTCAAGTTAAACGCCTTGTGAGCGAAGCACCGTAAAGCCGCGGTCATACTCCTTATACATCGTACAAAGGGCAGTCTGCAAACATTGTCTGTTTGTTCCTCGAGGACGCTCATCATTGACCACAGAAAAAAAATCTTTTCGCAGTTATGTTTGAAGCATGCATATTCATAAAACAAGCATGCTCCGAAAATAGGTGTCTGAATAATTCTGTCATGATATTTTCAGCGAGCTCCGTGTCTTTTTCACGATGTATACGAGCTGCGTTTCGTGCACAGCAAAAGATGTACTACGTTTATACACTTCGATGCGACCCCTTCAGATCGGTCACAGATTATCGACTCACCGATCCCGCGTGGTTTGTTCGGGCCATCTTGACCGAAACGGAGAAGTCGCAGGTGGGACAGGAATTTTGGTCGGCCACCTGGTTCGCCACTGAGGCGCGTTCGTCGTTCACCTCGCTGGTCCAGCCGGGCATCGTCCAGGTGGCCATCTTTGGACGCCTGTGGAACGGCGACGAATTAAAAGTGGATTTTCGTACTTGGCGCAAATGCCGCTTCCAATTATACCCTTCACATTCGTAACCTACGAAGCACGCGTTAGTTTTCTTCTCCCCGCAATGATAGTCATAAGAAGAAAAAAAAGAAAGAAAGAAAGAAAGAAGAACAATGTTTATTCCTTCAACTCGCAGCCAGAACAAGCGGCCGTGTGATTCGGAGCCGATTGTATGCCGCCAAAGTTTATCACATCCACTCTTTGGGGTTGACACAGTACAGAAAACGCGCAGAGTTCCACACATCCAGGTTCGGCTATTGTCGTCATTGCAGTGATTGGCCACGAGCCACTACCCGAATGCTTGTCGAACTAGTGATTATCGCGAGCCTAAGCAACACCACCTAGACACAAAGCCTCCGCATGGTCTTCTCTCCCTCTATGAAACGTCATCAGAGTCGGATCGCGCTAACTCGGCTATTGGCCTGAGCTCCGACCTTCGACGCGCTGATTGGAAACGAAGCCCCAGCCGAACACTGACGCAGCACTCGTGGCCAATCACAGGCCTCAATCGATCTGATCTTGATGACGCGTGCGGAGGCTTTCTGTCTAGGTGGTGTTGGCCTAAGTCGAGTGCTCACGTGATGCTCGGGTTCAATCTATGAGCCGAATCTGCTACCTCCGAGCTACGTCATGAAGTTTTGTGAAGGAGAGATGGAAAGAAAACGCTCGCTTTTATACTGGAAATCACTCCACAACAATATTTTTTTGTTAGTAGCGTTGCGTGCGAGTATATTTGTGTCCCGCTAGCGCCAGTAAGCTGTGTAAAGTGAAGAGCATTCCAAATGAGTATCGTCGCTCCGCCCCTTTAAACGACCTGATCGCGCTGCGTCGTATATGTGCTTGTTTGCGCCACAAGCTTAACTTTGACTACCACATTGCTGTACACTCGTAATAAATCTAGAGAGTGACGTGGCTAAAAATGTTTAGACATAAAAGCAGTCTGCGTTGTGGCAATGAGCATGACGCTTCACCATGCTCAACAACACAACGCAGACTGTATTTTTTTACATATAAATTTGTTTAGGCTATTTGGTCGAGCTCCCTCCGTAGATCGCAGCAATTGGCTTTTCCATGTGCTTTGCGGGTAAATAAACGTTAGGTTTCTTAGAGCTGTATTGGACATTTAAACGACGTCCCTGAACGGCCAGAAGGCCTTTCGCAAAGCGTGCAGCGCCCTCCCGCGCGGCGCCGAGAGCATTAATTGCTAACCGGCTGCGGCAGACGTCGGAAGTAACGCAGGCGGGCGTTCGAGCGCATGCGAACAACTGCTCTATACTTCCATCTCTCTTGCTATCGTTTGTTTCAAGTATAGATGCTGCGGGAGTATACAGGATATTCTTATAATTCTTTGCGCTCTGCGAGCGCGGCCTCTTAAGAATTTTGCAAAAAGGTATATTATTCGAAAGTGAATGGAACCTAAGGAGAGGAACAGGCGACGTCCCAACAAGCTCGCGAAGGCTTGAAAATGTGACGTAGTTCATAATAAAAACGTGTATTATGTATAAAAGAAACAATCGCGGAAAGTGCCGGTAAAGACTGTCTTTCTCTCCTTTTCTGTCCGTTCCACTTGAATTTTCTTTTTAGTTCTGCTTAGTTTCAGGACATTTTACATCGTATTAAACTTGTCCCAGCCCGACTGCACTCGAACTGTTCTTTTCATATCGTATAGCACTTGCTTGCACCAGGTTGCCCTGCGTCAAGCATCTTCTTGACAGAACGAGCAGATTCAGTAGTACTGGAGATGTTCCAACCGTTTCTTTGTTGTTTCGCGAATGTCTTCTTTATTTTCTCGTCAGTGCAGAGAAGAGAGTGCACAGAGTGGACAATGCGTCCCACATGACGCTCTCGCCATGCCGCTTCACATGGCGATTGACCTGTGCTCCAGCTGCACGAGCTCTGGTGCGACCGAGGCGCGGTCAAGCACAATGAGCTCGCGCTTGTGGCCTCTTCGTAGCTTATGCTCGCTGTTCAAAGCAACGTTCTTAGGTTCCAGGCGCATGCTCGAAGCCAGCAACCACTTATCGTTTAGAAAGATCGAGAATCCTGGCGTGTAGATAGACCCATCTCATCAAGCGTTCGGCGCATACGTGACGCCGCCATAACTTTAGGTCTCAAGAAACAACAAGCGGCAGTGCACGCGACGATTCGAGCCATCCCATGCTCTGCACGCGCAGAGCCACAGCGAGGTTGTTGCACGTGCAGAAAGTCTAAATTTACCGTGGTGCATCGCGGCAGCGGCGGCGTACCCAAAGTGGCTGGTGAGGATCGGTTTATTCACGTTGCGGAAGTGGTCGCTGACAGTACGGGCTCAGAAACAAGCCAGTACATCACTTCAGCAATTCAGTCCAGTGCAGTATCGAGTCTCCAAGCAGGGAGCTCAGGTACTGCATCCTGGCTAAATGCTCGCTACGCTGACAGTGCAAGTTGCACCGTTCTGAGGCCGACTACGCTCGCACTTGTAGCAACGACTGCGTCTGGACCGAAGCTGAAACCGAAGCATAATTACGAGCCAATTCAGCCAGTTGTCCAATGATTGAGTCCCGCAACAAGGACTCAGCCACTGCCACTGGCTAAATTGATTATCTCACGGAGCTGAGAGGCAAGTTTCCCGTTGAGGCAGACCAAGCTCAGACCGTGAAAAACGCGCGTGGCACGCACAATCGCGGCGAATGTCACGTGACAGCACAGAGGCCTCGCACACTCTGTCCAAGCGTTCGAGACGACCGCATGATTTCGCGCGTCCACGATTTGCGGCACGCATTATTCGCGATCAGCGCCACGCGCGTTCGCTAGTGTGGGCGGCCCGTTATTGTTTCTTTCACGTGAGTGCTGCACGTGCTTGCACTCCGAAGGTACCGCCCGTGAAAACACAGGGGATGAGTGTCATTGGCTACCATGACTTTGTCGGCCACTATCGAACGCAAGCTTTCAGGGTAACTTCCAATAGGAGGTACTTTTGGACACCATATTTGAGGGCGATGTTTAGAGCGCGTTCTCAGAACGAGCTCACATTCATATGCTGCTAAGACCAGCAATCTTGATGGTGCAGAATGCACTTTGCAAAAGAACCGTGGAAGATCGCCGTCAGCACGCGGTTAGCAGTTGCGCACAAAGCCATAGCCGCCAGTGAATACCACTTATAAGTACGGCGTGTCCCTCCAAACAATTAGGGTTGTTTTCTCCGCAAAAACAAGCTATATATATATATCACCGCCGAACGCTCACTCTCCGCCCAAATAAAGCGTTAGTGGTCCGAACCAGATGTCAAAGTTCCATAACTCAGCCGTTATCTTATTCAAAAGTTGTGTGATCTGCTAAACATTTCTTTGGAACCTGGCGCCATTCAGGCTCCATGTGATTCGAGGGTTCCGTTGGCCTCCATTTTTCCATTGACAATTTTCAGAAAATCACTTACACCATTTGAACCAGATAACGGTTACTTTTGAAACTTTGGCATCTGTTTCGGACCGCTGGCGCTACATTTGAGTGGTGAATGAGCGTTCGGCGAAAGATAGTTTATCTTTGCGGTGAACAAAACTCTGTAAATAATTTATTGCGACACCATGCATATGTTGAGTCATAAAGATGGCCGCTTTTGACGGACAGTAAGTAAAAGTTATTTGAGCATACGCTCAGCAGGGTCACATAGGGGCGAGTGAATATTGTAGGTATTAAGATAATACGTGCGGGTGAATGTAATGTTTTGTGGAGGAATTCTGTGTCCCTATGAATAAAACAATAAAGCTTAGATAACCTACGTTTAGAATGGCTGATGCTGATGCTCAGTAAACAAGAGCTTTTATGATTGGGCCTATATGTTTTGTTGATGTGACTACTACTCTCGTGGCTGCGTGAGAAAACCTAGGCAGTTACCCTTTTTTTTTTCAGTATTCAAACCGAACATGATCAAAATATGAAACAAATACACTATTTGTCAAAGGTTGTTGAAACATTTGCGAGGTGACGTGAATCAGGGTCGCCCTTCCCAAAACCGCCGGCGAGGGTTTCTTTTTATTTTATTTTTTAATAGGAGCATTTTACCTCTGCCATAGCTGTAGTACAACCGCTTGTGGAAGCAAACTCTTTCACATAAACGTCGGTTTATACATGAACGTCGGTTTCAGCACGGTGCATCGGGGTCGACTTCTGCAACGTCGCGTTCCATCGACAAACCCCAATTTCTCTGGAGTACATTAACGTTGGAAGCGATGCTAAATCCTTCAGAGAGGCCGACTTGGCGAAGCGTAGCGCGCTGCATCCTCTATCGGGTATGGGAAGCTGAAAAGCCGTAGCTACACTCACCAATCGGTGCCTGAGCGACGTCAACGGGCGACTGTCTTCGGCCGAATCTTTCTTGACACGCACTCGGTCGAACAGGCGCTCGAGACAGCGCGAGGCCCGAGGTGCTGGCCATCGTCCTCTTCGAATCAACCGCAGCACAACGTCCACCGAGAAAAGTAAGAAAAAAAGGCCGTTGCAGCTTGGAGCACGTGTAGCGAAAGCTCGCTCTAGCAGAATGCAGCGTCTGCAGCGTGTCACTATATGTGATGCGTTTAAAGGCTATAGCAGTCGTACTCCACTTGCTAAATTTCTCAGCTACACTGAGTAACAGTGTCGCCATACTCTGGCAGACTTAACTCCTGCAGTAGGGATCGGTGGCCGAGTGGGCTGGCGCATATATATCTTTTCTTTTTCTTTTTTTTTAGCGGCGGCGTTGGTCTGCACTACGGCTGGAAGAAATACACTTAGGTGATGACTCTGGCCGCTCTTTCCGCGGGGAGCGAGCGACCAGTGTTCGGAGCTAGCCACGGTCCCGCGCCGCCGCGGAGGGCGCTGTGGTGTGGGGGGATCCAGGGGGATCAAGCAGAGCCAGAGTATCACGTTCATTTTCCTTTCGCCGCCATCTCCGCAGTCGCACTGACGGAGGAGTGGTCTCGTGGGCAGAACTGGATCCGATCTTCGTGCGGAAAAGCGGCCTTCCAGAGCGCCGAGTTTCGGAGGGAACATATTTTCCGCTTTGTGTTCGCAAAATATAGATCCTAGACTGAAATCCTACGAACCGGAAGCTTCCTAAGTCATTGAACATTGTGTTCGTCAACTGGGTACAGTACAATCCCGTTTTTTATAATTCGAGCGATGTTTTAGGACATCCGTTTTCAAGGCATGTGAAGCAGACGACACGGACGACGATCGCGTGGCTCGCGTCGGCGGCTCTCGCGGAGTGATACGCGATACGCAACCGGCACATCCGGCCACCTTGGCGAGTCGGCGAGCTCTCGTCCGAAAGCGGGAGACGGCGTTTTCGTCAGCCGCTGCGTCGTTTACCGCAATGAATTTTTCATGCGCGTAGAAAGAGCCCCGTGAAAATGGCAGGCTGTAGTGTTACGAAGTGCACAAATCGAGCGGACAGCGGCAAGAGCTTGTACCGGATTCCGACCGCGAGACACGATGCGAGACGCCGCCGCGTCTGACTTTTTCGTATGGGAAGGGAGATCGCCAACTCTCAAGAACGCAAGAATTTGCTCTCAAGCAGGAGAACGCAAAGCCGCTAGTCGGGGAAATGTGGCTCACGAAGTGCCGGCATGCGTGTATTGACCAAGCGAGTAGTCCAGTTACCGCATTTTCTGGACTAGGACAAGGAGTGTACCATGTTTTCTGGGTTATAATACAAATATTTTCGAAAAGCCATAGTAGTCATAATGAAATATTTTTACTCTGGCTTAACACAACACAAAAATAACAACAAAACAGATGTTTTATCACCTATCGGGGTGGCATCATCTGTATGCACTGATGATGCCACCCGGATAGGTAGTGAAACGTCTGTGTGGTTTTTGCTGTGTTAAGCCACAGTAAACTTATTTCATTAAAGATTATAAGAGTCCACGGACTGCATTTCCAAAGTGGCTCGCTGACGATTTCCAGTTACTACAGCTCTACATTTCCATCGATCTGCTAATGCTGACGGCATTTTGTGTTCTTCAAAACTGCATTGCCAAATAGTTGTTTTCTGTGCCCATCTTGTCTTGCACATTTCCGAAGTGCTGTGTTCTCATCGTCTTGAAATGGCTATCTTTGGTATTATGGATGTTTTCTTTTAATCATTGTCTGCCCTTTTACAATACCCCAAAAGATTGATGTAGTCAGTTGTGCGAATAAACATCTTCCAGAGACTGTTGGTGCTGTACTTGATCACAATTTATTCAAGGGACAATGTCGGTGGTAGTAAAATAGTTTAGTAAGTTCAGAAAAATGTTCGAAATAGAAAAGAAAGCGAGATGTAGGTTGTTGTCTCACACTGAAAGTAGGCAGAGCTCTAACGCAGGGCGGAATATACCGGTCAATAGGAAAACAGTCAATCTCGGCATCATTCTGGTACCTGCAACGAATTGAACTGCATTTTTAAAGACGCATGCGCATCGAGAGTGGAACATCGGTGGACTTTTTTATACTAGACAGTTTGCACCTTGCGGCGTCTGCCAAAATTTGGAGCACCGTTTAACATTTATTATTCGCGAGTTCCAGATGTTCGCAATTCAAGCGAATTCAAAATTTAGCCCAACTTGAAAGCATGCGAAAAATTCCGGTCTCCAAGAGCTTCCAATTCGGGCGTCTCGAATTCGCGAAATGGCAAAAACTTCGGATAAAAAAGAAGAAAAAGAGCTGTACATTATTTTAGCATGAAGGTGCGGGTGCTCGACAGTCCTCAGATTCGCATATAATTGGGACGCACGGAGATAAAGCACTGCTCAGTCTACACAATACCAAATAAACTATCTGCTAAAAAAAAGTCACAGGTTGAGCAGCGGTACTCGCTCTTCGATTAAACAAAAGAGGAAAATAAACAGGCCTGCGTTATTTTGCGTATTGAGATCGCCCGAGGGGAAAGGTCCTCCAAAAGTTGGGCAGACAGCGGGCTCACGATGCTATATGCGTCCCGGCAACAGCGACTTGACGACTTCACTTCACACCTGACCCCGCGGGTGCGTTTTTTTTAAATCAAGAGGAAAACCGGAATCGACGGAACAACGATGACGGCGCATGCGTGGCTCGTCGCCGCACGCCGCACTATTTTCCTTACGCAGCACGCCACAGCACGCCGCCTCGCGTCTGCGCCTTCGTGTACCCTGCAAAAACCAAACCGTGGCTTCCCGCAGTGCTTGGCTCCAGAATGGCACCATTGCGGTACTCTGCTCCCTCAAGCGGAGCATATACAGTTACTCTAGGGGATCTAGAGGGGCCTTAGGGGGATCTGGGGTCCCCCCTCGAATACGTAGCGTGCTCACCTTTTCGCAGTGTGATGGTGTGCCAGCCTCGTGTTTTGCTTTGATGCCGTGCCGATCAAAGGTGCCACCATCGTGCACGAAGGCGAGCCTTAACCCGAAGAAGAAGAAGAAGGAAGAGAACACAAATTTACGGACTTAGGTGACTTGGTGGCGGTGTAGCGGCGGTGAGGTACCATACAACAAGACGCAGTGAGCGAGGGAATGGCGGGACCACTGCTGGGAGAAACAACCGGAGCGGTCGGTTTGGGAAGGGTTTCGATACTTGGGCGCCATCTATCCCCAAGCGAGTGAAGCGCTCGGTGCGCCAAACATAATGTGGCCGCTGCATCGGACAGAGGGTCGTCACCTAAATGTTTCTTCCACCGTGGTCTGAACACTGTATTTGATTCGCAGTCTGTCTCAATGATAATAGTGCCGCGGTGTGGCCATCGCGTTTCTTTATTGATTGGAAATTTAAGTCACGATTAAGAGTTTCTCACAGTAAGGCAAAAATGGCCTCTCTAGGCTTCTACTTTCTCAGAGAGCATGCGCTGGTCCAGTCGCTGCTACCTATGAAGCCCATTTAGCTGATAACAGAACTACAACGAGGACCAAACAGATGGTTCGGAGACGGGTTGATTCAGAATCGTGCCTAAAATCCACCTTTGTTTTTTAACTTCCGGTTCAAGGTTTTCGGACAGAGAACGCACGTGCACACCACGAGCACTGGCATGAACCTCCGCTTGTAAGCCTGTCATGTGTCGCTCGTGAGCTCATAAAACGCGAACATGAATTTTCATAAACAAACATTGGTTGTGTGCGTGTTTGTACAGCCTAGAACTTGGTCTGCCTCAACGGGCGACGAGTCTCCCAGCTGTAGATGAGCAATTTAGCCAGTGCAGTACAACCGCTAGCCTGGGGTTTTTAACACGCATCACGCAGTAGTGATACACGACCGCACGTTGGTACAATGCTCATCCAGACCGAAACGGGCAGGGTGGGGATTGAACTGCTTTCATTCCACAATCTCTGCTATTGGCGACGTGCGCGATCGAAAGCGTCGCTGCGGTCGGCCTTCCAGATTGGCCGAATGCTGACTGTCATAGTCAGCATTCGGCCAATCACAGCATTCGGCCAATCCTGAAGGCCGACCACACCGAATGCTGACTGTCATAGTCAGCAAAGGCTTTCTCATCGACAGAAATAAGAGGAATGTAAGATTTAAGTTTGACGGTGCTGCCTGCGTTTCTTTGAGAGCGCAATGATTTTAAGCTTCCACCATGCTCATTGCAAACACCATCCAACTTGCTGTCCGCATGGTAATGACGTCACGAGAGGGAACCATGGAGGGCGCCACCAAAACACTCGCGACGTGCGCGACCGAAAGCGTCGCTGTGGTCGGCCTTCCACGATTGGCCGAACGCTGACTATACGTCAGAAAAGGATTTCTCATCGACGGAAATAAGAGGAATGAAAGAACTTTAATTTTGACGGTGTTGGCAGTGTTCCTTTGAGAGCGCAATGATTTCGAGCTTCCACCATGCTATTTACAAACACCATCGAACTTGTTGTTCGCAAGGTAATGACGTCACAAAAGGGAACCATAGGAGGGCGCCACCAAAACATCTCGCCGCTAAAAGTGCCAAACGGGAGTTGTTTTTCACATACCCTTTCGGGCGGTGAGTGTTTAAGGTGCAACCCCACCCTTGGTTAGTGCGATTCTGAACTAACAGATCTGTACATCAACGCGACAAATCGTGTGTGGTGGTGCTTCAATACAGTGGGGTATTTTTTCTATACCCTGAATTTGACATCCCTGGTCCTTCGCTTGTTTTTCTCTGCACGAGCTTTCTTTGGAAAGCGCATGGCTGCGCCAGTTCTCCTGCAAGGGGGCCTCCGAGCCTACGCTCTGAGCTCACGTCTCCAGCAAATATGGTCAGAACAAAACGCAAAAATCGTCCTGAGCCAAATGGCGAGACACATGCACAACAGAACAACCGACGCGTTGAAAAATATGAAATCGCCTGTGCGCCGTTAGCACCCCGCGGGGATTTCGGAGGCCAATTACACATATTTCGATGTGATCAGATTTATATGTCGGGCCGGCCCTTTTGTCGTGCATGTGTTTCGCTCTTTCAGGATTTCCAGGAAAACGTGATGACGTGATGGACTTGGGTTTCCAGAATTCTAGCTTGAGGAATTAAATACCTCAAAAATCAAACCAAATGAACTATTTTTTTGGGCGGTCAGGTGTCTCATTTAGGTAGCTGGGTGTTTATTTTGACCAAAACCACGAGACTGGAAAACACAAAAATTTGCACTCATGTTTAGATATTGAGTTTGGTAAACCCAAAGTAGGACTGGTGCGGAGTCATAATAAAAGAATGCCAAGGTTAGAAATTAACTCGCTGCAATAAATTATAAGAAATAATTTTAATACGAGTTCAGCCTGTGCAATGACTGGCCAGGCAAAGATTCTGGGTCTGTAAACCAATGGCGTAGCCCGGATTTTTTTTTTTCTGGGGGGGGGGGGGGTTGAGGTGGCTGGGATGTCTACGACTTGGTGTGCGGAGAGGAGGAGGGGGGTCAAAACGGATGTGAATTTCGGGGGGGGGGGGGCTGAAGCCCCACAAGCCACCACCCGGCTACGCCCCTGCTGTGGATAGCTCTTGTAGAGACTTTAAGAGATGCAAACAGGTAGAGTTTGACGTTGTATAAAATATAGCGTAAGCAGGCACATGGTACGTTGATTAAGACTGAAACAGCGCTACATTTTACACTAGCGTTGAGCGTATCGAAAGTTAAGGGTGCATCGAAAGCTAAAGCTTGCACGCATTTACTGCTCAGGTCGTTATGCTTGAATGTTCATAGTACTTTATTACCCTCAGATTTAGTAGAAGTTGTCTTCTGCGCCCGTTTGCTCGAAGCGCGGTTTAGCGCTAACCGCATTTAAAGTTAGCCGTAGCACTTAGGAGAGGGATTTTGAAATTACGTGACTGGCTCGGTAGGGATGCGGGGAGCCACGCATGGCCCCGTCGCTTCGTTTGACAAAATGGCTGCGGCGTACGCAGTTTCCAACGTTCGCGATCGCATTGGTGTTTGTCCTCCAGGGCCCGTTTGATCGAAGCCGGTTAACTTTGACTGCGGTTAAAAGTTAACCGCCCTTCCCTACTAGGTACCTACAGGTACCTAGCCAAGTTTGACGAGGGCTGGACATGGGCGTCGGCAGGAGTTTTTCTTGGCGGAGGCAAAACTTTAATTGGTTGAGAAGGGGGGGGGCGCTGGCGGCAGAGGTCAGTGTCAGGGTAAAAAAATATTACTGCGATCTACGGAAATGTATTACCCTAAATAAATGAAAAGGGTGTAATCAATGCATCCCAAACAATATTCGCGGGACAATCTTACCACCTATTATACGTATAAAATTTGAAAACAAATGTTGGCAGAAACATTCTTAAGTTCGAAATTCTAATCGCTTATGTAAAAAGGCCCCCCGCAAGTATTGTGACGACTCCAGATTTAATTCCCGCAGCCCGAACGCATAACGTGAATGGTGAACGGGGTATGGCATGTCAGGACCAACGGGTTATCCCTGACGAAGGAACCAAAGGTCATTTCTTATTTATCAGATTCTGCAACACGACAACAAAATAAGAACTGAAAATATATCTTCGAATGCTCATCCATATACTTTCAGAACACGAGTTTTCAAATAAAATACAAATAAAAAATAAAAAAATAAAAAGTATTGTTCGGTGCCGCAGTGCCGCAGTTAGGCGACCGACCCAAACATCAGCTCCCACATCTATCCCAATGAGAAGCAGCTGCGCACGGAGTGGCTTGTGAAATTGACAATGGGCAAATTAAAGTCTCAGAGGTCAACAGTGTGCAGCAAAGCAGTTCGAGATAAAGCTTCGTGTATGCGGTTGGAGCGAAGATGTTCGGTAGGTGCCCTGAAGTTATCTTACTGAACCTCCACAAAAGTGTCTGTGTGTGTGGGGGGGGGGGGGGATTTTGTTGGCGCACGTCAGAGATCGACGCTATCTCGCATTTTGCTCGTAAGCGACAGACACGAAAAGTTTCCGCAGAGAGTGATACTCCGCATCCGTGCATCACATCCTTCTTCCATTCATTGTTATCTCCAGCTCGTGCAGGTCCGAAGTGAGTGCCGAAGTTTGGAGAACGAATCCAATGAAAGTGAAGCAATCCTTATCCAGCTTCTTGATGCTGCAGGAGAACACGTGACCCGCTTAGAGAACTCTTTCGCCCTCGACCAACAGCCGGGATGTTTCGTAAACCTTGTCTACTAACGCATTGATGCTGCTTACAGGCAGCACAACTGAAAAAGAATACGCAATTGTAGCGCGGTACCCGGTTGAATGGAAGTTAAAAGAAAATCGCTTATCTTCAATGGTAGGTCGCACTTCGTCAGCATCTATTGCGGTGCGCGAGACAGCCACCGAAAACGACAAGTTGGTTGCAGCGACCGGTTCCCTGCTCGCCTAAAACCGGCTCCCCGGAGGCATTCGTTCGGTAGCCGATTTAGGAACTTGACGGGGCCAAGTAGTGAAACGAAAAATTGGGTTAAAAGAAGCCTTAAACACCCGTAGTAATAAAAAAGAGAAGACCGAGACACTCCACCCTTGACGCAGAGTGCAGGAAACGGTCACGGGATCCCCCATCCTACGTCACGACGATAGGCCCGTCAGGTGGCGCCACGCCATGTTCTCGGGGCTTTATATAAACGACCGTGTATATAAAAGTTTTTATTGTTATTCAAATTTCTCTGAAGGCTCTTCGAGGTCAAATACTCTTGGGATGAAATATCCGGCAAGGATGCTTTCCTGCTGATGTTTCCTTATTGTGGGAAAAGTAACTTTACAGGGGCTGCCGTCGGTTTATATTTGCAATTTTGGCACATGCAGAGTTCCGATTCACTTTTGTGCTCCACGTTTTTCACAAGCCTCCTGGCCGTTTCAATCTGTATGAGCATCGTACCGGCGAGCAGTCGTGTATCACCACTATGTGGTGACCGTTAAAGACCCCAGACCAGCGGTTGTACCGCACTTGCTAAATTGCTCACCTACAGCTGAGAAAAGTCGCCCGTTGAGGCAGACTAACTTCAGGCTGTATAAACATACGCAGACCAATTTTCCTCACAAGTACTTTTATCGAGAATTCCGCAGATTTTTGCCAAAAGATTTAGAGCGATCTTTTTGCAAAGTTTGTGCTACGGAACAACTTGTATACAGCGAGAGGTCGATACATGTTTTCGTATAGATACGCAGAACGGCGCGCTACTGCGCAGGCGCATCGGGCATCAGAGATACATGGATCAAGAAACTAGCTCGTTTCGCAGTTGGTTGTCTAGTTAACTTGGCGGAAGACCTAACAGAGTGCTGTATGAAGTGTGCTTTTCTGCCTCATGTTTTAAATACTGGAGTGCCTCAAGGGTCCAATCCGGGGCCGTTGTTATTCAACATTTTTGTGAATGATTTGATAGACACTGTGCAGCATTCAAAGGTGCTGCACTTTGCTGACGATGTTAAGATTTATCGCGAATTTCATTCAACTACTGACCGTCTAATGATGCAAGACGATGTTCAGGCAGTTCTAAACTGGTGCTTAAAACATACTTGGTACTTAACCCCAGTAAGACCAAGGTTGTTTCGTTTACCCGTAAGACAAGCTGCATTGAGTATCCGTATACCATATTACGTTCAGCTATCGTGAGGTCCGATACTATTCGTGACCTGGGAGTGCTGTTTGATTTCCGCCTTTCGTTTACTGAGCATGTTTTGAAAGTTGTGAATGATTCTTATCAGGTGATAGGCGTTATTTCCCGAATGACGCGGAATTTTCGCACTTACGCTAGCATGATTAATCTATTTCGCGCCCTTGTTTTGTCTAAATTTGAGTTCTGCTCAGTCATATGTGAACACAGTTGGATCGACTCAATCATGTATTTTAGAAAAAGTGCGGCGTCGTCTCGTGCGTATTGTTTACGATCGATGGGTTGGGAGGCGCATTTATTTTGAATATGAATACTTACTTAATCTGCTTGACCTGGTACCCTTGCACAAAAGAAGATTAGCGCGAAACATGACTTTTTTGTATAAGATAGTGAACGCTACAATTGATGCACCTTTACTTTTAAGTGAGATTTCTTTCAGTGTTCCCAAAAGTGTACCAGATTTTGATCTCTTTTCTACCCGCAGAAAGTTTAATTGTGTCCAGTTCCAGATGACACGCCTTCAGCTCCTTTATAATCGCGATAGGGGGATTTAGAATTGTTTTCACCTCCTTTTAAATTTTAAAGAGCATTGTTGGCCGCTAGACAAACATCTGTGCTCTGTTGTTCTCCCTTGTTCTCCGTAGTTTTATTTATTTCGTTTTATCTTTTCTAAATCACGTCTTGCTTGTTTGTTTGTCTCGTATCTGTTCTTTTATTGTTTGTGCAATATGTACGCACTCGAATACAGCGCTCCTCGAGCTGTTTGTAAGCAGCTGTCAATCATGCATAAGCAGATAAACAAATAAATAAATAACATACTTTTGCAATGGTGACGCCAGCTCGCGCTTACGTCGTAAGCGAACAATACCTAACTTGTTTTTTAATGATGATGATCACAAATTTGGCATGCCAATCCTGAGAGAGACAAAATATATTGACACATAATAGCACAAAGGTATATTTATGCGTTAGACAACAAGTTAATATACAAAAGGCTAACTGAGTTTAACTCAAGTTTCGGGTTTGATGTACTCTTATTTTCAAGCTACAGGTTGACAACACCGCGCTATACGACAACGAGACATCGTCGAAAACCGCCGTATGTGGTTCGGCAAACTTCCCCTTTTCTTTCCCGCGAAAAAACGTCCGCTAGACGCCACAATTACGCCCGCTAAAACGCACGTAAATTCGTTGAGAATACGCCGGATTACGTCCGCCAAAACCCCCGTCCAGAACACGCCCTATGTGGTTCGGCCTTGATGAGCTATTCAGTGGAGGACACAGACTGCTTTCTTTAGCGGTATACAGAGAGCCTTTCGACATATCGTTCAGACCCACCACGATCATCAACGTTGACTTCAGTCCAAGGCTTATATTCACACGCGCTGTCGACTCCAGTCCCTGCACAGTCTACATCGTCGTGGAGGTAGCAGCCTGACTGGCGTTGGAAAGTGCTTTCCGTGCACGAAAGCTCGTGTAAACGAAGTCTCTAGGAAAGTTACGCAAGTTACCCAGTACCGTAACACATTGCTTTTGAAACGGATGCATTACAATGAGAAACGTGGTGCAAACATAGGGTGACAAAAATAACCAGGCTCTATCTAAATTGGGCCGTAAAAGTCGGCGCCTACACGTAACAATCTAAACTTTTCGTGAAAGGTTATTTCACAGTTTGGTTTTATCTTTGTAAAATTATAAAGCGTAGCTCCCTTTCTGTAATAAATAGGGCAAAAAACTTGCGCAGAGTCAACGGTGGACGGCGACGCAGACGACTGACTCGAGTGGTGCGGAGCGTTTGGCCCACGTATTTATAGATGGCGCTACCTCCATATCGATAATCGAGACTGCTCGCCAGTGGCGTAGCCAGAAATTTTTTTCCAAAGAGTTTTTTTTATTTTTTTTTATTTGGGGGGGGAGGGTTAGCTAAGGTGACTGGGATGTCCATGACTTGGGGTGCAGAAGTACCATCGCCTCCGAACCTCTGGGTGCACCTCTATTCATCTCATCTGTACTCCCTGGTGCCCGCACATACCGATAGCTGGCACCCAGTGGATAAGTACAAATTTATACACTCACTCAGCTCTGGTCACTAAGTGACCAGAGCTGGTGAGTGGATAAAATTTTCCAGCTATTCACGCAGTCCTGTTCGAAGACCCTACGTACGTAGTATTAGCAAATACGATAAAGGCTAGGGCTGGAAATTCCTTCAAAAGCCGTTGGAAGTAGTTTCGAATGACGACAGTGCCACCTCTAGAGAACCTGCAGCCTACGAAAGTAGACGACAAAATACTAAACAACATAAAAAAAAAACGGAGACACGGAACAAGAAGTTTTGTGTCTGTTTCATTTTTTTATGTTGCTTAATATTCACCAGCTCGCCTGTGCCCTAACTCTTCTTTCACACACAATACCTTTGTAAGCCTCATTTTGTTTTCCCAAAGTTGAAACACTTCATAACGGTCAATGCGCTTGAACCAAGGAATTCACTGATTACAACTGCATTGACAGCTAAATTATAGTGTCACAAAAGCAAACATTTGTTTAGGTATCATGCCGTCAGCATGCTTATCCTGCGTTATCCAGGGGTTTACAAACCTTTTTGGGACGTCCCGGAGGGGGGGGGGATTGAGAGCTTTCCCTTATGGTCAAAATGCATGTGTATATTATAGGGTCGGCTGGATTTCAGGGAAAGGCGGGGGTCTGAAGCCCCCCCCCCCCCCTGGCTACGCTACTGCTGCTCGCGACCACCGTGGCATGGTGCCTGGAACGCTTCTCCAACTGGTGTGCTCACCGCGTCCAAAAAAGTGGTTCCTCGATTTCCGCCTGTTGACGTCATAGAAGTTCCATGCGGTCGCCGGCCGCGATCCTGGCGGTGTCCCAGCAGCGGTGACTGATGTATAGCAGACGGCTGTTCCGCTGCAGGTCGCTCTCCAGCGTGGCAGTCCACGGAAGCTTCGACTTCCGTGGCTTAAAACTTAGGACGCCGCTATGACAGCGACACTCACGTTCGCATGTTCTTTTACCATCATTTCTACGACCAACCGCCGGGATCGCGACATCTGGCAGCAGCGGCGGAGACTTTCCTATCTTCCCGGGGGGGGGGGGGTGCAGACTGAGAAGTCTTCCGGGGGGGGGGCGGTGCACGTTACCTTTTTGACAGAACTGGAGATTGAAGCTAACGAAAGCACGCTGGGATTCCATTTCCCATGTATTTTGTCAATAAAGGCAACGTGGGCGTTATTTTGTTTACATGCCACTACTAGAAGCTCGTTACATGGCACGCAAACAACGTCTCGGTAAGAATCATGGCCCGGACCCAGGGGGGGGGGCTCTGCCCCCCCCCGGATCTCACCAGGGGTGCACGAGCCCCGATGCCCCCCCCCCCCCCCCCCCCCGAAGTCTACGCCTATGTCTGACAGCATGACACGTTGGCTTCTGTGACGTCATTTGTTGCCACTTGACACTTTTGATGCATGGGCAGCGTAGGACGCTGAACACACCAGTCGGAGACGCGCTCCAGGCACCATGACCGTGGTCTATTAAAATGAACATAATATTTTGTAATGTACCTTTGGTTTAGAAATAAAAGCAATCAATAAAAACTAAACTTAAAAAAACGCGGTTGCATAACGACGGCGTTTTTGCTGCCAACGGATTTGTTTGCGTGTCGTCTGCTTTCTTCGCTGGTCGGCGACGCCTTCCGACGTATTCGAACGTAGACACTGTTCCGACGTAAAGCCATTCGGACGCTGCTCCTGACGCCATCTATCAGTACGCGCGCCAAACGCGCCCCGCCACTAGAATCGGTCGTCTGCGTCACCGTCCGCCGTTGACCTTGGCAAGTTTTTTGTAGCGTTAGCTACGCTGGCCGAGGTTGAGCAGTTTCGCGTGGCTCTCATAATGAGCCGTACTCCATGCTGCGCAAGCGCGAGGAGCAGTGACGTCACATGGCGCACAGCTGGCGTGCCGGAGCCGCCGCCGCCGCGGGCTCTACCACCAACGCGCGCGCCTCGCCGGTCTTCGCATTCCAGAGGAGTGACGTCATAGCCGCGACAGACGCACCGGCGCCGCCGCGTGCCCAGCCGTGTGCCTCCGTTGCGCAGTAGCCAAGTCTGACGCTGCACCGAAGCTGCTTGATAGCGCCTCTCATTTTATGCGCATAAGCTCACGCTACGTATATCCTGGCATAGCTGAGCTAAGCCACCGCAATTTTTTCGCCCTATTTTTTACAGAAATGGAGCTACGCTTTGTAATTTTACAAGATAAAACCGACCTGTGAAATGCACCTTTAACGAAAAGTTTAGATTGCTTCGTGCAGGCGCCGATTTTGACTGCCCATTTTAGATCGAGCCTTCTTTTTAATTAAGATTAACAGATTTGTTTAAAAATGCCTCGAAACCTACACTAATGCGGTTTGTGCAGGTGAGCATATGGCTAGGGGGACTAATCGTAACGATCAGTCGACTAATTTACTAATACATGCTGATTAACATGTTAAATACTTGAAATAAACATATGGCTCTAATTAGAAACTTGTTGAGCGCCATCGACAGCAACTAAATCATTCAATATTCGAAATACTTGGAGCACGTGGGAACCACGAAGGAGCGCGAAAGTTGCCGCTCGTGTAGCAGGAGCAAAGCTACCGGTGCCATAACGCGCCCGCGCGGTTTTTCCGCCTCTTATCAGTATTTACTCACGAATGGGCCGGGATACGGCCCATTCGTCACATGTCGATTCGTCATAGGGCAAACTGGTAACAGGCCCGTTCGTTATAGCGGAACATTCGTCATAGGACGATCCGTCACGCTCCAAATACATCGGATGCGGCTGCCTGTGTCAGTGACGACACTGCGTCGCAGATTTTCGCACCGTCAACACTTCGGCGCACAATCCGCAAGCAAAGGCAGCGGGCGAATTTCGAGTAGAGGGTACCATCTTGCAGCGCAAAATACAGTGCGCGACATATTATGATAATAATGACTGTTTTACCTGCATGCAGACCACAGCCATGGGAGATTCATTTCCCCTCCACAACAGCGGAGGGGGCGACAGCGAAAGAATCCTGATCTTTGCTACCGAGCGCAACTTGAGCTGTCTGGCCCAGGCGACTACGTGGTTCGTGGACGGGACCTTTAAAGTCACCCCGGCACAGTTTTACCAACAGTACACGGTGTATATGTCACAGCCAATTGCGTGGTACTGCCAATGGTTTACGGCTTGCTGCCCAACAAATCTGAAGCTACCTACAGAAGTTAAGCATTCAAGAGTTTTGATAAACGTATAAAACGAAACGCTCGGTGGCCCTATTAATGGATATGTGTTCATACACTTCAAAATATGTTCTCTTTTTTTAAGGTTTTCTACGTCGTGCTGAGTCACATGGGGCCCAACTGCCTTGAGGTGGCTTACACGGACTTCGAGATAGCGGCCGTCAACGCGACACAAGCCATGATTACAGCCTAGAGGCAATAAACTTCAGGGATGCTTTTTTCACTTATCCCAAACGCTGTACAGGAAGGTGTGCTCCAGTGGCCACCAGAGTCGCTACAATTCAGATGAAGAGTTTGTTGTTCTGGTATGCGGCATCGTATTTATATGTCTTATTGTTGTCTTCAGTTAAGCCAGTTGGTTACTTTATTTCTTGGGGATTTTCAGATGAGAATGCTTCCAGCATAGGCCTTCTTGCCAATCGCCGCCATGCTTGAGGCCTTACAGGACCTCGAGGTTTTCCCCACCGGTGCCTCACTCGTGGCGGACTACTTCGAGGACGTGTACATCGGGAGACCCCGTCGAAACGGCTTGTCGTCGGCCACCTTCCCTCCTCTGGTTTGGTCAGTCAGAGAATCAACACTACCAGAAATGCCAAGGACGAACAACAACATCGAAGCGTGGCACCGGGGACTGCAGGTAAGAACTGGCCTAATCCTCTGAGAACTTCGAAGTTTCCTGTAGTACTTTTTTGCATTTGTGGCTCAAAATATCAGTACGGTGCCCACTCAAAAGCTTTCTTCACGAGTGAGTGTGTTCTTTTTTCTTTTTATGCCAGAACAACGTGGGCATTCTTGGGCTGCATCAGGAAAGGGCAGTCCATGACAGATGAAGCTGGCTCAAGCAGAGGGCGGCACGACATCTTCGAGGGTGTCGATGAACTAAGCACGCCGACTGCAACCAGCGTCTTCAGATCATTGCGAGCCGCTACGATGAAACCTTGAGGGCGGCAGCTCGGAATATCGCTTTTAATTTGATTTTCTTTCGTTCAATAAACCTGTTGTTTTCTAAGTACAACGATGACTTGTCTGGATGCTACCCTTCTTCAGTAAAAATGAAATACGACGTACTAATCTTTATTGCATGCAGAGCCAAGTGAATAGAAGTTGGGCAAATTCGAATATCCGGTTCGCACAGTGACAAACTTCCCGGAATGACGAACGGGCCTATTACCAGTTGGCCTAGGACACTGATCTCTATGACAATTGCTGGATCGCGCTTCCCCGCTTCGAGCCCATTGCGCGATTGAAACCACCGGTCGGCCATCTTACCGGTGCCGTGAAGCGTTGTCAAGGCGGCGGTTGTCTCTGTTGTCACGTGACCTACACACGGTAACCATGGTAACTGTCTCAGGGCTTGACAGCAGCTAGAGCATATCTCGTAAGATGGCCGACGGTGGCTTCATTTTCGGTGCGGGGAAGCGCGATCCAGCAATTGTCATAGAGATCAGTGGCCTAGGACGAATGCGTGCACCACAAACGGGCCTACACCCCTTGTGCCTGTTGAACGAGTGGTAACTTAAGCGTCCTACTGCACTTCCCATGCGGTACCGCGCCCTCTTAATAAAAATGACATATTTATACTCCGTTCCACGATAACTTGGTGAACTGTGGAGGCCAGGGCCCTGCGACCCAATAAAGAGCGTCGGAGCGAGGCACGTGACCCGACGTCACGGGAGCATTTGTGTCACCACGCCAAATGCGAGGCCAGGAGGAACCGGATGTCGTCTGCTAGCCAAGAGTCGTCTGCTCCGAAACCAACCAACTTCGGATGAACGCCCACCCCAGCAACATATCCGTCCGCGAGAATAGCGACACTTCGGGAACAGTTCATATGAGACAACCATATGCTCAACTGAGCCGCGAGTCTGTGACGGGTGCTAATGCCAGTGCACAGCGCGACGTTTTGGGCGGAAACGGCCGATTACACGGCTGCGATCGCCAACGCCACTGCGCTACAAGGCGGAAGAAAAAAGATCGTGCGAATACGGATGTTGGCGTCACTTTTTGGTTTAAATATAATTCAAACCAATAAATTTATTATCCATTCTTCATGTTATAGATAAAAATCGCGCAAATTCAAATGCATTTTTGTTTTTGTTTTTTGTCACGGAAGGCTTTTTTTTTTTTGTACCGAGGCTTCGGTGGCCTCTAGAGTTCCCCGTTTCTTCAAGGGCGCCGCCATCTTGAATTGTCGTCACTTCCAGTATGGGCGAAAACAATGTTTTGCCGTCACCACGCCAGTAGAAGACACTTCGAATAAAAGCGTAACCGTCACATTATCGTTTTGCCTCCCCCTTAGTTTTCACTATTTACAGGTTGAAACGTTTTAGTATTTTCGTCGCCCATACCGGATACGCCTATGAGGTGGCCGGGGACGAAAGTATACAGGAACAGGTCTGGAGGGTTGCCAAATTGCCCAGTTGCTGTGTAGCCAAATTGGGCTACTTCGTCATGCATTTGGCGTCGAAATTCGGCTGTTGGCTATGTGGCTATTTTTGGGCTATTTCAAATCGTAACGCGGCACTTTTTTTTCTTTGCTTTGTTTATAGGAGATGTACAAAATAAACTTCAGCATGGGACACAAAGCGACAGTCCAGAGCCGTATTTCATGTCCCGCGTTTCGGCCATTCGTCTGGGACGTGTAGGAGACAAATGCGTGAGGCGTCATTGGCCAGAACCTACAAGGCGTCCCAGGGCGTCTACAGAGATCCGAGATGTCAGCCAACCAGAAGCCGGACATAACGCCCTGGCGGTGGTCGCGAGATAGCATTTTAACGCTGAATAGCATGCATTGGAGTACTCCCGACGCACTGAACGTCTGCGTACACGTGATCTATCTATCTATCTACGCATCTATCCAAATCTGGCTGGTCGAACCGCGGACGCCGCGGAATGATCGACATAATCCGTACGCCAAGCGCCGAGCGCCGGCGGGTCTCGAACCGTCAGACCCGTTGGTCAGCACGCAGTCCGCGCTAACCACAGAGCTATGCGCAGTCATGCAACGCACGCTGCAAACCCGTTTATATCTTTACCATCGCGCGCGTTCCATGCACGAGGGCTCACTACGCTCTCGCTGAGGCTTAGCGCGGCCCCTAGCTCACCCTCTCCCGCGCTCGGGAGAGGGTGATCTTGCTGGCCATTGCTCTGCCCTCTGAAGCATGAAGCCTCGTGCATCAGAACGCGCGCGCGCACCGCAAATAACCGTGACAGCGCTGTAGAGCGCGTCCTATGGTAAAGCTATAAACGGCCGTTCTGATACCGTTGGTCGAGACGAGCTGAGACGCCAGAAAGTCCGGTCGGTACCATTTCCGAGTGCTTTTGACGCACGCCGCTGTGCTCTGCCCGCGCCTCCCAAGTGACACAAACGCACGTGCTGGGCTGCGGAGATACGTGCGCAGGGCTGCGACAGTGCCAACCAATTTACAATCCCGCCTTCAGATGTGGGCTGGCGTGTCTAGAGTCGTGCCGTGCCACCTGCCAGAACGCGCATTAGCTCCGCACCGTTTGATGCTATTCAGCACTTGACGTAGACAGTCATTCCCGACGGCATCGCTTCTGCTGATTTTTAATTAAGGCTTATTTTTATGCTCCCAAGTTCTTTCTGCGTTTCCTACTGGCGTCTCTCTTATTTCCTCGAATTTCCTAGCATTCTCCTACAGGGAAGTACCTCATACGAGGAAAAATGATACTAAAGGCAACCCAAGACATCCTGCAGAGATTTGATGTCGCAACAACAGCGCGTGCTGTACCACATATAGGGGTCAAGGAGGCTTTTCTGCGAAATATGGAAGCTTTCGTGCTAGCACAATGGAGCCATAACAAAAGACAATAGATTTGGTACAATGAATATTCCGAGACATAGCCAAGATCCATGCCCAGGATTAGCCCCTGTTTCCGTTGCTTACCGAGCTTGCCATCGCGCTCCCGACACTGCCCATGTCAAATGCCCCCGTGGAGAGAGTATTCAGTCACGTGTCCCTCGCAACGTCAGGTCTAAAAAAGATCATGTCCTTTCCAACTCTTCAAAACGACCCCTATGTAAGGATTTGCTTTCCTTGGGAAGAACGAGTGCTGTGGGCGATCATCAACCCCACGAAAAGAAGGTTTTGTCCCTTTTTAACGCGGAATTCATGTATGAGGCGAGTAAGTCGGGCTCGAGCGAGTGCTTCACAACTATGTGACTGTAAAAACGCATGTGGAAAAGTTTGTATTCTGTGTATGTCATAAAACGTTCAATACATTTCAAGATGTCGTAGATCTTGGTAAGTTACCCTAAACCGTATTATGCAGGCATGGTACTTGAATTGAGTTCGCACATTCGAGCGCACGATTTTTTGGGCTCTGCAGAATATGGCTACGGCTATATGAATCTCTTTGCATTTATTACTTTGAGCTACACCGTCTGGCATTCATGGTTTGAGCTTACAAACTACATGGCAACCCTGACAGGAACTCTCTAGTTGCTCTAGTGGTCTCGACCATCCAGCGCCCATATTGGGTCGCGGGGGCCGGAGCCAGTATATTCGCCAAGTTATCGTGAAACGGAGTATTTTGGTTTCCGATGACGCTCAATGGGATGACCCTTGCGTGCTCACGTAGAAAGTAGACAACGCACCCGCACTATGATTATAGAACACAGGCGATACTATGCAGAAGCGGGACTTTTGCTTTCAAAGCGTCGAATTTGTCGTTAGATCTTTAGATAGTGCGAATTTAGTCTGCCAAGGTCTCGGCGAGATTGTTACACGCTGTAAATGACATTTAGCCAGTGCGTGGATCATACAGTAATAGGGAGTTTTCGCAGACCAAGTTTCCGCCTTCACTAAGCACTTCGCAACGAAGAGC